>CM060967.1:21967283-22252283 GCA_030765045.1 Tenodera sinensis | reverse complement strand
AGATTGAATTTTTTAGTGAAATACAATACTTCCTTCTACTTACTAGTAGAGAAATTAAAAATGAACAACGATGTTGCATTGGACGAAATTTTAAGGTTTCCGAAACTCACACAAAGAATAAGGAATATCTCCCAAATGGTTCAGTCTACAAAAAACTATCTGGGCATAAACTGTGAGTTTTAGCAGGATCTACATTTTTGTATAGTAAGATTTTGTCTATCTCTTACGTTTTAGCAGTTATGTAAAAGTGATCCAAAGTGAGCAGGATCGCATAGGCTATAGCGAGAATACTAAAACTATAAATTTCGTTTGCCATAAAAATATCTTAAACATATGACATTTTAATCAGAACCGTTAAAGCCATTTTCGAGAAAATGAACATAAAGGATGGTTTAGGATGGAGGAATCTTGTTCAAAATCTTTGTGTCACACCCTGTACGATATTAAATTTAAATACTAACTTTGTTTTTTACCCACTTTTTGTTTTTGAGTCATGCTGTCTACAGATTGACACACATACACACATAGGGGTCTTTTTCTTTTTTTAAAAAATGGTCTCCTTTTGGATTCAGGGAGCCTCAAATCATATACATCCGGTGAAATTTCGACATCAAATTTTTGGGTAGTTAAGAAAGTAAAACTGTATATCTTGGCCGGTGTATACGCCGCACCTATGTCTTATGAATTTGATTAATGTTGTTCTAAACCTGGAAAACGTTTAAGTCTTGGCTTGATAAATCAGTTCTTTTCTGTGTAATGCAATGCCCAAGTCAGTGTTCTTGGGATTGGGATACCATTTTCTCTATACATCTCCCAGAAGTTGTTTTCCTGCGTATCATCCCAAATGCAAAAAAATTCAAAGTTCTGAAACTGGTGGCATCTTCCCGTGCCAAATATATGATGCCATTGATCCAGCAATTCCTTATCTATCGTTTGTTATGATCATAATACTTTTTATGTTGTTTCCCCCTTCGACAGTCATTCAATTGTTTTGGCCATCTTTCTGCTTGCTGTATATATTCAGATCATTCCAACCATTTCTTATCGCCATCCATTTTGTTTTCTTCCGTGCTCATCCAGTTCACAGCGTATGATTTGATATATATGTTATCATATCTTCCTTTTGCGTTTCTTCTCCTGACAACAGCTATTTCTCATAGTGGCCATTTAAATGTTAGATTTCCATCCCTCAGCAAATATAAAGCGGAGACGCTTCCAAACAGTAGTTTAGCTACAGTAATATCGGAATATTGATCTGATTCATGAATATCAACTCAAACTCATCAGAGTTTACGGAGGATTTGTGGTTTTGTGGTGGTATCGGCGAGCTGCGTGTCACTCCCAGGAGAGAGGGCCATTGAAGGATACCGTGACGTAAGTAGCTGTCGCTCTAACGGAGCAGTGGCGTAACACGATTCTAGGTTTTGAAAACTAGAAATGTATCTTTATTAAAATACAAGATATACATTAAATGGCAAGTCAAAATCAAATGTAATACAAGCTATGCTGAATCAAGTGCAATAAAGTTTACAGTAAGTAAATGTCATCTTGCTTTTTGACATTGGCTTATTATTTGAAGCCATGTTTCACAGAAAATATATATGTGGCCGTCAATGTCATCAATGGGTCACTGAAAAACTATTTGTGTGGTACGTAAACTAATTTACTTTGATATAGAAATTTGTTTATTTCAGATAAGGACATATGAGCCCAAACGATCTAGTTCTCGACGTGCCCTTAAGCCCTAAACACTCTTACTCCGTGTATATTAGTAGATTATAATTATTTTCAGGTAGTGGTTTATATATTTGCAACTTTGTTGACAGTTATGTGTATTATGCATTCATACCCTTTTATTGTTTAATATGCTTGGCAGTTGCCTAGTGGGGGAGAATGAAATTGGTAATAATTGCTATACTCAGTGAGTAATTGCTATACATTAACCAGAGAATCTACATGATGGGTTTAGCAAATATGTCCAATACAGTTATTGTCAATAAAAAATCCTTTCGCCGAAAAAAATGTACCAAATATTTGGAGCCATCTAGTTTCCTAACGAATGAGTATAAATGGTTTATTATTTAACAATGGGGGAAGAATGGGGAAAGATTCCTGACATAGAAAATTAATATTAAAATGCCTGAAGTAAACAGCAGTTTGACACAGGGGGTTTTCTTCGAAATCTTCATGTAGCGTCTTTGGAAGAAGATAAGCTCAAATGCTTTTGAGTAATTTTATTCACAAGCAGAAACACAAGTGATCAATATTTAGAAAACCTTTGAGTAGTTTTACAAGTTGTAATTTTAATTTTATTGCTTTAGTTTCCCTTTGTATTTTATACTTAATTGATGAAAGTTGTAATCCTGCGTTAATCTTAGAAACTATTGGACATCTATGATACTGAAGTTATGATTATTCGGTGACCTTGTAACAGATATTTCCACTAAAATTTCTACATCTAATTTATATAAAGTACTGAAATTTGTTTATTTAATGTAGGGGCTAGAAACATAGTGATCTTGGAATTCAGTTAACCGTGTTTTTGTGAGCACCTGAAGCAACGAAGTGATTTCCACTACAGTGGAGTGATGACCCCACGCTCCTTTTAATGAACTGAGATGAAGCCATTTCCTCCCTAGATCCCTGTGCTCACCGGAGAGGAAAAAAGGACTGGGGTGGTCGAGGTTAACCTGACCAGCTAGACATAACTTTTTCTCATCGATGCTCCAAGCAGAAAACCTTATAATTTCTGCCGTTTCCTGATCCTTTCTCCTCGATTGTTTATTATAGCGTACGAAGGCATTCTGTGATTACATAACCGACGAGATGTTTAATTAGGATCGGTCGGAAAAGTGAGCCTTCAGTTCTGGTCAGCTCAGAACATCGGTGTAAGAGACAGTCTAGAAGAACAAGAATCGTTTTTCCCTTCACTTGAGTTTCCTCAAGCGCAACATTTTAATTAAAAAGAAGAAGTGAAGCGTGACTTTAAATCCTACAAAGGACTCTGGTGGCTGTATGATGGAATAACTGTGTACTGTACCTACTTCTTTTTCTCTCATTGGGGGTTTGTTTATTCACAAGGAAATATGTTACAATTTCCAATTCGTTAGCTACAAATACCTGCAAATCATGACTTACATCTGATACCGGATATATTGACTAGAAAGATTAATACTTTGATAAAAAAATTATTCGACGATATTTTAAATAGATAGAAAGCGGAAGCACATTAGGTGTTCCTATTGGAGGAACTGAAGTCAAAATTTCAGCATATACATACGACCTGGTAATTGGAGAATATTCGGAGGAAAACCTTCAAAAATCAGTTTATTATGTTAAATTGTAAATGAATATAAAATCTCGATTTCTAAAAGTGAAATAATGGCAAAAACTATATTTGAAGATAAATGCCTGGAATAGCACAACGTTTTAATTATTTAGGCTGCGATATTACTATAATTTTGATCAAGATATTTCAAATAAATTAAACAGATATCAAATGATCTGTGCAACAATTAAAATAATATTAAGAACAACTCAAATATACACTAAGATGAATTTCTATAAAGTAATGGCAGTACCGGCCGTGACCTTTGGCTGTAAATCCTGGACATTAAATATACAAGATTACAGTCGTACTCAGGTGTTAGAAATGAGATCGTTTAAATCACTGTTACGATATTATAACGGCTATACCGATTTGCAAACACCGCGGTAGAGTTGAATCAGTGACTGTAAGGTGACGAAAGCTAATTCAAGTCAAATATCCATAGCATCAGAATGCTGACAAAGCAGGCAGGAGCTTTATTAGCGCGGGTAATTTGCACCTGTTGGCTGTGACGTCTGTTCTGTTCTCGCGGTCTGTTGGCCACCCAAATCCGGTGGCTCTAATAAAAGGCTTGTTCTCCGGCTCAAGGTTACCATGATTTCTTCACCCCAGATATCTGCCAAAACCTCCCTGACCCTCTTTCGAGTGTCGCTTCTTCTCTGAGCCTTAAGGTCTCTCCCAATGAGAGATCCGGATAAAATAAAAAATCAGCAAATTAGAAATAGATTAATATATATGAAATAAATGAAATAATAGATACAGGTATAAATGGAAGGAACGTCTCAATAGAATGGATGATAGGAGGGTGCCAAAGATAATCCTATCTTATAAACCTAGAGGACGAAGTGATCCTACACAATCAAGGCAGAGATGAGATAATTCCGAAACAGACCACTTGGCCTAAAGAACGAAAGGAAGAAGAAGAATAAAGAAACGACAGGGAGATAGATAAATACTTAAATAGTGCACATGGTGTCGCGACCGCTACGCCTCAGAGAAGGGCTGACAGCTAACCACTGCCTTGGTAAACACCGCCCGGCGTTGGTAAACGCTGTTACATACAATTCAACAAGATGTCGAACTGCTGGGGTTTGTTTTCAGCGGAAGCAGAGAAACTTGAATTATCAGGAAAGTCGCTGGTAATTGACTGAATATGTACAAGGCGGATTTGTTCCGTAAGAGTTCCTACCACAGCATACTATTTCAGATAGAATCTTTTGCTTCCTGAACTAGCAATTGTGAGTTCTAGATTCACCTTCGCTGGCCTACTAACAACCTCTATTAGCTCCATCTTACATCAGTATCACCATGGTTGCTGCACAGACTCGAGTATGCGTTCTCTACCAGGAGGGCCGATTTTCTTGTAAATCCTCATGTCACATCTTTGGAAGAAGCTGAACTAAAGTGCCAACTTGAGGTACTAAGCAACTTCTGCAGCTATGCTTTTCAACAGAGACAAACACACATACACATATGCTAAAACCGTTTTCTAAAATCTGACTCTTTGTGATTGAAGAAACCACAAAGGTGGATTTTCGGTGAAATCTTCGTATCGAATTTTTGGGTTGAATGTTCTTCTCCTATAGAGAAGGTAAAAGTATTAAGCTACTTTCAGTGGAACAGGGACAATTTTAACTAGCCATACTTTTATTTTAATTGGTGTATTCTAGAAAGAAAGGCTGAATATTATATTCCCTATCACCCGGTACATAACCCTGCAGGAACATTAAGCAAGGCCATTTCTCTTACAAATCCTTCCTTGGACAAAGCTCTTGTGTAGCATTTTAGAGACGTAACTGAGGACGAAGGCCAATGTCTCTGAGCATCCCCCCCCCCCCCCCCAGCGCTTTTCTTTGCGGCACCTTAACGAGATTTCCCTCTAGTTACGCCATCTCAAACCACCTCGTTTCCCGCTACCTTCCTCTCAAACTATAGTACCCGTATCTCCTATACATCACAAGATTCCGTGACGTAACTCCATTACGTTCTGAGAAATACGTCTACTTTAAGAAATTGCTTCCAAAAGATAACTGAAGTACGCTTTTGTTTGTGTCATTCTCAAGAACCTGTTTCTGGAATGTATATTTTTATTGTCACTCTCAAGAAATGATATGGGGTCACAATGTGTTTGTATTTCATAGCTGACAGGCACTGTTTCTATTGACAAAACTGCTTTTGTGTTACATGATAGGATTGAAGTTTCCTTTAGTAACGATTGCATGCTCCCTTGTCGACAAAGGAAATGACCGCCATGGTCTGAATTTACATAACTGGGTATCGAAATAATATATTGCGTCGAATGACAATTCGAGAAATTCCTCTCGTGACACCAGTGTGATAAAATCCAGTCCAATGACTTTTTCTGCCTCTTTATTTTCCATCAAAACTTTTGCACTAATACACAGTTCTCTTTTACTCACATTAAGAGAATCTTCAGTCCTTCGTGATATTACAGCTGACAACAGTTTTCTTCTCATAACATTGACTCACTCCTTTCTGTCCTTCACTTTCTCTGGCTCTCATATAAGCTGACTCTGACCATACAATCACTCAACACACTTCCTTTCGGAGTGACAGATCTCTCTCGACGACCGCACACACGCAGCTGAAACACACACACACACACACACACACACACACACACACACACACACACACACACACACACACACAGACACACACACACACACTAAAACTAAAGTCTGACTCCTGCAACGACTCACTCCTCTCGCCTCGTCACGCCTTCTTATATAGCAAGGATAACGTAATATGGACCTTTCTCCGGACTCCTTTAAATACACCGGCCGTTGGACGTTTCTCGAATAATCTCGAAAATTCCTTTTGTTTCTGCCGCTCTGATTCTTGTCAGTGTTTGCTCGCATGAGTCTTGCCGGCCAGCTTGACCATAAGCGCCTTTGATACGCGCCGCATTTGGTATGTGGTGTTTGGTAGCTTGACCCTACCGTCCCTTGTTGTGCACCGCGACCGGGGCCACAATATAAAACTCAGTATATGTGCATGTTCCTTACGTGCTGTGGACGCTGCACCGATTTCCACCAAACTTGGTACAGGCAACCTATGATACTAAGCAACAATTACTATCTAGCTTAGAGTTCAAAATTCCAGTCACTTTCACACACTGTATTATTCTAGGTACTGTTTATAAAATCTAACAATATTATGTCTATTTTGTTGGCAATAAATGCAGCAGCTTGATCATTACCAATATAACAGTAATTATGTAGATTTCCTCTCAAATATCGATCCTGGAGTAATAGCACAGCAAATGTTGTCTCTCTGTTATAATGTTCCTGGTTACTGAGAATAAACAAAGTTATATTGACGTTATTCAAAACGTTATCATTTCTTCCCAATGGATTCTCTCTTAGGCAGCGACGACGTAGTCAGAATGCGATAAAGTGGACTAATTTCACTAACAAAAAATCATCATTACAAACTGTCACGTTTGTAGTTGTTAAGAAGGTTTTGTCTTTGTGGTGTTCCGAGATTTTTAATTTACTCTCTATGTGTCTTGCATAGTATTTTGAAGTACCTCCAAACTAATACAAGGACATTTGGCAAGCTACCTAAGGCTAAATCTATTATATTCCATGAGGGTAAAGATGGTTTTAAAGATATTTACTTAAAATTAAAAAACACGCTCATCAATTGGATTTTTCACGGAAACGATCTGCTCTAGAATTCTAAAATTTGCAACACACAAAAGCTAATGTTTTGTGATTGCACCGACATTTTGCTTTCTCTACCACGTACATAGTAGGTAGAGGAACTATATATTATACACTGTCTAAAAATCCGATACGATATTTCACTGCAAAGAAAGCAGAATTTTTAGAAAAAGATATCCTTACTTGCCTCTGTATCTGTAACTTAAAAAGGAAAATTCGGTTGAATACCGTATTTATGTATTCATGTTTAGCACCTTACAAGGATTTTTAAGATTTTTTAAGAGTTCAAGATTTGTAAGAAAATTTCCTCACCCTAAGCTAGTCTTGAAATGGAAAATTTTTCGAAAATGTTTACTTTGTAAAAAGTGACTTAGAAAGTATTTATAATTCAAACCAATAATAAGTAATCTCTCAAAAATGGTTTATCAATGTAGAGGTCATCCAGGCTTCAGGGGTTATTCCCAGAAAAATTCAAGACATACATGCCATAACAATATCTTAAATGTATGCTATTGTAACATTGGGTCGTTCAACAATATACGAGAGGTGACCGGGTGACATTGGATACGGCGAGCGACTGTGTGTACGTGACAATAAACAGTGCTGCCGGCAAAACATAAAGGAGGTCCGGGGCTTCAAGACACCTGACGACTGAGTGTATGAGATCGAACAGCGCGATGATAACACCGTAGTGTCCAGGAATCTCTAGAATCTTCTTTGCTGAGTCATGCACAGGTGCGTAAGGAAAGCACTCGAAGGAGGTTACGTCACGCCGCTCCGGTATAAATAGGGCAGACAATAAGCAGTCGGTTTTTTAGTGTTTTTAAGGTTAGAATTTAGGTTTTGGTGTCGAAGTAGTTGTTTAAGTCGTCGTGTACAGTTTTAGTTACCAGAGTGCATCGGCCAGCCTGTCAGCAAGTGTGTATGTGTCGTCGAGTGATTGTATCGTAATAGTAAAGATATAAGAGACAGTGAAACTGGAGAAAGACATTGAAAGACTGGGAAAGATAATCGGAAGAACAACTGTGAATTGAAATAGATAAGATAATAAACTGTGTTAGTAACGAGAAGGAAATTGTGCATTTTTAGTAAGATTTACAGGAACTTCGCGCTTTTTGTCGTTTTGTTTCTTAGTCATTTGTTGAGAACATCATGATTTTTGAAAACGTTTTAATGCAAAGTGTATTTTGTTCTCTTGAAAAGCTTTATGTGGCATCTTATGAAGATGCTGAAATACCATGTTTGGCATCTAACCCACCTTTCGTTTTTTATTACTTTCTCTACTGGTAAGTAGGGGAAGTATTGTATTGCACCCAAAAATTCGATGTCGAGATTTCACCGGAAATATATGTTTTGAGACCCCCTGAATCCAAAAAAAAAAAAAAAAAAAACATTTTTAGAAAAAGGTCCGTGTGTGTGTCTGTGTGTCAGTCTGTCAGTCTGTCAGTCTGTGGACAGCATAGCTTAAAAACGAAAAGTCGGTTAAAAACCAAAGTTGGTATTTAAGTTTAATGTCTTTCAAGGATGTGACACGAAGATTTTGAAGAAAATAGAGCCACCCTAAACTACCCTTTACATGGAAAATGTTTCGGAAATTTTGATTTTCTTGAAAATGGCTCTAATGATTTTGATTAAAATGTCATATGTTTGAGATATTTTGATGACAAATGAAATGTATATCTTGAATTTTCTGGCTATAGCCCCTGCAGTCGTATTTACTCTGGACGACTTTTGCATAACTGGTAAACCGTTAGAGATAGATCAAATTATACTATACAAAAATGTAGATCTTGCTAAAATACACAATTTATGTCTCAATAAATTTTCTTGTAGGGTGAACCATTTCGGAGATATTCCTTGTTATGTGTGTGAGTTTCGGAAAATTTAGAACTTTCGTGAAATTGATCATAGTTGTTCATTTTTTTATATGTTAAGTGTGCAAAGACAACAGAATCTCAAACATTTGACTATCGCACAAACCCTACTGTATTCTAATATTCCCCTTGTACCTACAAGGAAATAAGCAATAAGTTGTACAAATGTTTATCTCAACTAACACGAAGAAGATACAGGAATAAGAGTTTGTAAGAATGGTTAGTACAAGAGTAGAGAAAGTCATGCGAGTGCAACACATCAGATTTTTTTGCTGTTTTCACCAGACATAAACATACTCACACATACAAGGAACTAAAAACACCTACTTTGGTTATAGGGGATCTCAAAACGCACCTCCATTTTTAGTGTAATCTTGGTATTGAACTTTTGGGAAGAAAAAGTAATAAACTAAAGTGGATAAGGAAACAGAGAGAAACTAGAAATAAACGCTTAGTGAATAGAGACAGCTGCAGTAAATAAAAAAAACAAAGAACGGAAGAAACTAAAGCCCCTTAGAGCTGTTTGTAAGATAACACGGATTTAAAGAAACAAAAGTATACAGATTTACAAGGTTCTGGAGCCCATAAATTTCAGGAGGAGAACGTAGGAGGAGCTGAGACGAATGGCACAACTGTCCTTGACTTTGCAGAAGAATGTCTTGCAGTCCAAGAGCCTTGGGGATGCTGTTGGACACGGGAAGTCGATTGTCCGCTACATGGCCCTGCTAGGTCAGGCGTGTCCCTTAATAACGTAAGGGAGATTATCCCAGTGGAACAAACCGGCATCGAACTTTATCTTCGACCTTAAAGGTGAAAGGTGAACATCACTACACCCTTAAATAATATCTCCTGCCAATATATATATATATAAATAGGGACAGTTTCGTTACCAGACAGTAATACATATCACCAGAGACGCCTGAGGGGGGCGGGTTGTTATGTTACATGCCGTGTAATCAGGAGCGTTTTAAGGAGGTATTCAAATGCAAAAACATTGATTGGAATTAAGGTAATATAAACATATTTATTACAATTCTTAATTGGATGTTGTGTTTAATAATAATAATAATAATAATAATAATAATAATAATAATAATAATAATAATAATAATAATAATAATAATAATAATAATAATAATAATAATAATAATAATAATAATAATAATGATAATAATAATAATAACAACAATAGCAACAATAGCAACAATAATAATAATAGCAACAATAATAATAATAATAATAATAATAATAATAATAATAATAATAATAATAATAATAATAATAATAATAATAATAATAATAATAATAATAATAATAGTAATAATAATAGTAATAATAATAGTAATAATAATAGTAATAATAATAATAATAATAATAATAATAATAGTAATAATAATAATAGTAATAATAATAATAGTAATAATAGTAGTAGTAATAATAATAATAATAATAATAATAATAATAATAATAATAATAATAATAATAATAATAATAATAACAATAACAATAATAGCAACAATAACAATAATAATAATAATAATAATAATAATAATAATAATAATAACAATAATAACAATAACAATAATAATAACAATAACAATAACAATAACAATAACAATAACAATAACAATAACAATAACAATAATAATAATAATAATAATAATAATAATAATAATAATAATAATAATAATAATAATAATAATAATAATAATAATAATAATAATAATAATAATAATAATAATAATAATAATAATAATAATAATAATAATAATATTAATAATAATAACCATGACAGTGACAGTGATATGACAGTGACAATGATAATGATAATAATAATAGAATTATCTGCCGCCAAATAGTTAAGTGAAGTTAAATCTTTGCGTATTCCCTTATTGACTTTGTTCTTTTTAAATTTCAGCGTGACTGTTATTCATGCAACAATGGATAAACTTTCTCTCTCTGTCTATTTTACGTCGCATTAACCACGTGATCATATTGCTGTGAATCTATTAGAACTAGACTTATAAAACTATTGTAGGCTACCGTAGACTATCATGAGTGTAAACTACAGTAGTTCTCCTAGTAGAATTGACCAGGCACTCGCATTGCCTGCACGTTAGGTGTATTGCATACCTATCGGGCGTTACTTGATATCGATCGTGTTGTTTGCGTTTTTTTGATTATGTTTTTCTAGATTCCTCTAGAAACTGAACCTTCTCAAAACTGAGAGAGGATGTGTAAAGGATAGCTTAACCTAGTTAACATTAGTGTCTTCAAAAGCATTTGGAAGCTCCTCTAAGTACACAACAGTTCAGATCTAAGACACTGATAGTGATCAGAGTAATGAATAATGTTTATTTTCATCAGAGTAACCAAATCCATGATCACAGCTTTTGGTAATCACTGTGTTTGAATTTCTGATTAAATTTCTTAATTCGTTGTATTTCGTATTATGTTTCATTCGCTACCAGTGTTACCAATACTACGGTAATCCCACCATTTGTAGGGAGAGCACAACTCTAGTTATGAGATACGTCGTTGATTGGAGAGTGTACTAAACCATACTGACACAACCATGTCCATAAAAGCCTTACTGCTAGTCAAATGCGTCCCTGATTCTACAAGGGCCAGGCAGATGGCATTAGGGCGCCGTCTAGTCTACCTGTTTTCATTATACGGCAGAGGATTACAGATCACTGTTTCCATTTCTAGTTTCTCTGCTTACGTTACGGCATGTTGCGGGAGTCTTCCATTCTAACTAAAAATTCGATTACGAGACTTTACCTGAAATACATTTGTATAATTTTGGTATCTTTATTGCTAATTAAAAGTATTCAGTGCATTAAATGCCGTATCAAAAGCAGCTGCATTTAATAACGGTGCTTTGGAACGCTGATGGCAGTGTCTGCCCTCTTATCTTAACGTTTTAACTGGAGATGTTGAACAGTAATGACTGTCTCTTGTTTGTCCTATCTACGTCTCCCATCGTGAATTTAATGTTACGCTCCTCTGAGAGAGAAGATTAATAATTCTGCATATTTGATAACGCCACGAGCGGCTTGCACATTTCCAGAGGACATTCTACGCTGCTGATATTACAAAGATATAAATATTTTATGCTCATTCCCAGTAGTAAATGTCATCATTATGGCTATTTATAGAGAAGAAATAGCATCTACACAGATAAGTTATAGTTGACAACTACTAGAGTACACTGGGGCACTTTTGGCGTCTTTACTACTTACTTTTAATAAGCAGAGAAAGTATTCAATTCCAAAGAAAAATTTATATCAAGGCTTTCTGGAAATAAACATTATGAACTTCCCCCATTACAAATAAAATCTCTACTACGTATAGTAACTAGAGGAAGTATTGTATTCCATCCAAAAGTTCGATGTCGAGAGTTCACAGGAAATATATGTTTGAGCCCCCTGAATTTAAAAAAAAAAAAAAAAAAAAAAAAAAATAGAAAAAGTTCTGTGTGTGTGTGAGCATAACTCAAACACGCAAAGTCGGTTAAAAACCAAAGTTGGTATTTAAGTTTAATGTCTTTCAAGGTTACGGCAAAAAGACACTAACCTTTAAATGCAAAATTTTGATTTTGTTAAAAATGCCTCTAACAATTTTGATCAAAATGGCATATGTTTAAGATATTTGTATGACAAACGAAATGTATATGATGAATTTTTTGGGCATAGCCTATTTACTCTGGATGACTTTTGAATAACTCGTAAACCGTAAGAAACAGAGCAAATATTACTATACAATAAACCATAGATTTCGTTAAAACAGACAATTTGTGTCTAAATAAATGTTTTTGTCGAGTGAACCATTTCGTAGATATTCCTTGTTATTTGTCTCAGTTTCAGAAACAAACTTTCGTGAAATGGAACATGGTTGTTCATTTTTATATGTTAAACGTGCAAAGAGAACGGAATTTGAAAGCTTTAAAAGATTTGAGTATCGCCTACAAGGAAATAAACAATAAGATGATTTCTGTAAACACTTATCTCAAGTAACACGAAGACGATATAGGAACAAGGGTTTGTAAGAATGGTTAGTACAAGAGTAGAGAAAGTCATGTGAGTGTGACACTTTATTTTATCTTGGAGAACGAAATTTCAAACATCAGATAGGAACTATCTTTAAAATAATTGTGTAACGCTTAAAGTCTATTGTATTCCCATATTCCTGTTGCATCTACAAGAAAATTAGCAGTAAGATTCCCTTTTGGGAACGTTGATCTCGATTAACGTGAAGTAGATAGAAGAATTGGGGCTTGTAAGGGTTCTTCGGTCTTCTCAGTGGCAAAACTCTATAACATTGTTTCTCATCTTTTGCGCTTGTCGATGGATAAAACTGTGTCATGGCAGTTATTCCATCTGCAGAGCGTACTTTAACTGATATGCTCTTTCTAGACGCAAGAAGGATGTAAACATCATTGTTGTTACGCGTAGTTTCCGATACACCTGGTTGCTTTGCCAACTAGTATTTATATTGCATGTTCTCTTTTACCAAGAATATGATAGGTGACTGTTTCCAGTTCCCGTTCCCATGTAAAAACTGCAAAAGAATTGAACATTTTGTAGCACCGTTTCCTTCTTTAGGAGAAAAACACCAATGTGTTTACTCACGCATGTGGTTGGTCCTGTGACAGAGATTCCATCATTCCGTGTTTACAAAATGTCCGCTTTAAAATGATTAAACTACCACAACAAAGTTTTTTTTACTGTTTTCTTTCCTGTGTGCCCCCACCACCCTCCAAATCCGGAATGTTTGTGGATGGGAAAAGCTTCCATTGCCGACGGTAATACCAACTGCACACATGGTACACCAACATTCCCACGTAAATAAACAGTTTTGATGTCCGCATCCATTTTATATCCTATCTAATAATTCCATCATTGCAGAAGCCGAGCCATAGCTACTAGTAATTTATTTTCCATACATTCTCGTTCGCGCAATTAGCGAATTCGGCTGTATATATGAGGATTAACATATACAGTATCCATAAATTGCCGCTTCGGATTTAAAATCTTCCATTTGTCCATACCCAAGTCAAAAACTAAACCGACATGTTTATTTCGTTAATATTTTCACCAAAAATTACCAGACACTAGAGATATGCCCAGCGTTGGAATAGTGAGTTTTATACCTAGAATCCACGTGAAGCCGAAAGTAATATAACATCGGCCCACGGCTTCGGGAACACAACAAAAGACGGTCGGGGCCGGGCTGCCCCACCCCACTGGCATGGCGTGTAACAAAGGCGTTCAAGGTCAAGCTTCCCCACACGCTAAAAATAATCAAATGGCAACACAACGGGTTTTCCAGAGCATTCCGGGAGTGCCCGGTGACCGGCTTGTTTGTAGGCATTCGAGAAAGCTCTGGCTACGTTATAGTCGGTATAAAAACTTGCAGAGTGCGCGACCCAGACAGTTTTAGAGTCGGTCAGTGTATCAGTGTGTGTGAGACACCTGAGTGTGTGGCACCATCGACTTGAAAGATACGTCGTGTTGAAGTGAAGAAGTGAGGAGTGTTGAGTGATTGTATCGTCAGAGTTAGTGTATGAAAAACAGAGAACGTAAAAAAAGACGGTGAAAGGACTGATTCAAGGCTAGGAGAAGAAAACAGTTGTGAGGGGTAATATCACGAAAGGCTGTTGACTGTGTTAACTTCAGTAAAATAAAACTGTATTAGTGCAAACGTTTTGGAAGCAAATAAAGTGACAAAAAGTAATGGAACTAGAGTTTGTCGCACTGCTGTCAGAGGTGGGATTCGTCGGATTGCCGTTTTGTTGCAGTAATAAACTAAAGACCTATAGCGTTCTTTTATGGGCAGGGCCGACCAAGATCCGGAAGAGAGAATCAGTGAAATTGAGTTGATTTGAGATCTTAATGTTGACAGTGAGGGTTCAGTTGAGTGCAGTAGACAGATCCAAGTACAATTCAGTTGTGGTTCGATTCATCGGATTAGTTGTGTTCTGTATTGAGTGTGTACACCAATGTCTCAACTGTCCGTTTACACTACGTTAAGCAGCTAAGTAATAAATAATTGTGTTTTCAAGAAACTGCCGCTCTCATTTGTTATAATATTTACTATACTGTGTACACCAAGCGAATAAAGTGGATGTAAACAAATCCCTGGTTTATATCACTCCGCGGCCACTCCCTTCAGTGGCCTTGAAGAAAGCGTTGGGCTTCTTTCCGATACACCATTTGTTATCACGAGTCCGGCCAATCTGCGTCATGCATTCCGTGCCAACTCTACTATGTTATGGAAATAGCCTCTAAAAGGGAAAAAGAAACGGAGAAAGAGAGAAAAATGGGGTACTGCAAGCTTACCTGTGTGTTCTGCGGTATTTAGCATAAATACCACACTGGAAATGAAGAAAAAGCGCTTTATGAGAACAAATGAGGTTTTAGAATCCAACATCGCACACAAGTTTGCAATAATGCAAATGAGAAAATAACAAAGAATCAAGGAAAAGTAGTGTTTATAAGAAGTTAGTCGTTTCTGGAGTTATGTAAAGAAACCGTGTTTATTTGAGATTTAGGTTTGTTTGAATTCTGCGCATCCACGTGGTATTCAGTTCTGAATAACGGATCCAAGTGTAGAAAACGGCTTCTATGAGAACTACAGCATTTCTCATTAACTGAATACCTAGATATTTCATTTTAAAACCGAGGAACTGCTTTTAGAATATCCTTATTGGGATGGAGACTTAATACTCCCATTCCGGAAATTGGGGTGGCAATTAACTAATGGAGCAGTGCAATAAAAGGGCTTCAAGTAACAGCAGCGTGCATTGGTGGAAAGTGAAACACCACATCCTTAAATAGCGCCCGTGATGTTCATTAAAATCCATAAATGTTCTTCCACCTGTTACCCGAAAAGTATCTGCATCAGGCTGGAAGAAGTAAGTAGGGTAGAGGAGGTTTTTAGCATTTTGAAATCAGAAATGTATTATTTTATGGCGCTCATTCATTTGAAATTAACGTTTTAAGGCACATGAAGAAAAAACATATTGTGACGCCGGCCTACGGCAGCGACGGCAGTGTCAGCGGTTTTCGAGATTATTCGAGAAGTGTCCGGCAGTCCACGTATTTGCATAAGTTCAAAAAATGTGATGTTATGTCATTCTCGCTACATAAAGAGGCGAGGCAACGAGAGTTGGGAGTGAGCCAGTTTTTAGTTTCTCTACAACGTATAGTAAGCAGATGAAGTAATGTGTATATATATTACATATATATAGGAGACTATAAGTATATACACTTATTTATTTTGAGGCTCTCTGAATAAAAAAAAAAATTTCAAAATGTTCATGTGTGTGTGTCATAGTGTTTAAATTTAATATGTTTTACAGATGCGAGTAGAAGATTTTGAGGAAAATTCCTTCACCCTAAACTACCCTTTAACTTGAAAATGTTTCGAAAATTTTGATTTCATCGAAAATGGCTCTTAACGATCTTGATTAAAATGCCATACGTTTAAGATATTTTATGACAAATCAAATGTATATTTTGTATTTTATGGCTGTAGCCCATGTAACCCTGTTTACCGTGGCTAACTTCTGCATAATTGGTAAACCGTAAGAAATAGACCAAATCTTACTACGCCAAAAATGTAGATCTTGCTGAAACACACGGTCTATGTCCAAATAATGTTTTGTAGAGTGAACCATTACGGAGATATTTCTTGTTATTTGTGTGAGTTTTGGGATACTTTAACTTTCGTCAAATGGAGCATCGTTATTCATTTTTTATGTTACCGTGCAAAGAGAACAGAGTTTGAAAGCTTTGAAAGATCTGACTATCGCTCAAAGCCTACTGTATTCCCATATTTCCCTTGTACCTACAAGGAAATAAACAATAACATAATTTCTGCAAATGTTTATCTCAACTAACATGAAGATATAGGCATAAGAGTTTTTAAGAATGGTTAGTACAAGAGTAGAGAAAGTCATGTGAGTGCAATACATCAGGTTTTTGAAAAGATGGCGCTATTTAATTACTTGATTATTGATATTCCATGCTCTGTGCATGGCCGGAAGAAAGAGACGCAGAGAGATAAAGAAAGAAAATGAGTTTCTTTATTGAGGAAAGCATAAGCACTGGGAAATTCAAACCAATAAGAATAACAGGATTATCTCAGAAATGGCTAATTCTAGAAAAAAGTTTCACATAAATTGCGTGCTTTAACGAGAGGGTCACTTGCTGTATTTTAAAATTTTATCTATCTCTCACAGTATATGGATTATGCAAATATGTACATACAGAAAGAAATGAGCTTCTGAGGATATTCCAAAAAAATTCAATAGGTTTTTGCCATAAAAATATCTTGAGTGTACTCTATGTTAGTTAAAGTACTTAGAACCGTATTAATAAAATCAACATTTTCGTAAAAAATGTGCATGTGAAGAATAGTTTGGAGCTGGCGAAGTATTTTTGAAAATAATCTTTGGGGAAAACTTGGTTTTTAATGGCCTTTTCGTTTTTGAGTTATGCTGTTCACAAATACATAGACATTTTCCTGAAAATGCTTTTTCTCTGTTGGGAGAACCTCAAAACGTGTATTTTCTGCGACATTTTTACAACGCGCTTATGGGTGGTAAACAGGATTTCGCATATGTATAGTAGAGAAAGTAAAATTAAATCATTATAATCAGATGATATAATATTTTCTGAGTAGATATAGCCATGTGATTGTAACACAAGGTTTTAACAGCTTTATTGTGTCGTTAAACTTGTTTTGATTTTATTGTTTGAGTTTGGTAATTCAATTTTAGAGGATACATTAATTATAGAAGTTTACGATGAAAGCTGAATGAACAAAGTGTATTTATTGTTTTTGCAGTCCACCCATTTTTATTTATACCTGGATTCCATAGAAGTAGCAGTAATTCAGAGCTTCACAATTCACTGTATTTCATTTCCTTTTGCTAACGAGAACCTCTAAATGTTCAGTGAATGGGGCGGTTGTAACTCAGAGCTAATTAAAACATTTCCCCGGCTAGCACCTTCACTTTAAGAGATGAATAGGTTAATTTATGAGCAAGTGTACCTTTAGAGTTCATTCAGCACTTCTCTGAATGACAGAATGCTTCTGAATAGAGAAGCAAGTTCTAAAACAAGCCCGTTAACGAGATTACTATACAGATGTGCAGCGTAGCGCGTTTTCGGCCTTTTACAAGGGAAACATAGTCGAGTATTGTGTCTGTTTGTTACGATTCTATCCCATATTCGTTTCCACCTATCAAAGGAAACACGCCGGAGGACATGTCTACCTCAGTTGCACACTTAAACAATGGACGTTTGTGTGCACTCCAGCCTCACTTGATTTCCACGGGAACAATCAGCCAACTGTTGTACCGTAAACATCGCACTAGCATGTATTTATATAATTAAGTGCTGGAAATATATAGAATTAAAACACATAAAATTCACCTCTATGGTGTGAGGCTAGCGTGTCAGTCTAGCGCCCGAGAAGTTCCAAGTTCAAAACCCGGTTAGGGTGAGTTACCTGAATAACGTTTCTTCTGCGGTTTTCCCTTGTGCTGAAAGATGAACGTCTAAAGCGCGTTCCACCCTTAGAAGACAGTGCACGTTAAATGGAGCGCAGTGTTGCAACATGTATTAGTTGCGAATCTTTCTCCGCGCGCGACCCCGAGGTGGCCGAGTCCTGTACTTAGTCCTTCAATTGCTGCTTGACGGACACTTTTAACTTTGGTATAAACAATTGATTTCCCCAGGTCCCTAAACCTTTTTACGTCTTTTAGATATTTATGTCGCCATCTGATGATATCGATATTGTCTCTTTCTATTAATATGCACTTGTTACCCCTTCTTTCATATTCGGGCCCCAAATCATGTAAGAACCGACTAAGAGTGGCCCTTGAGAAATTTGGTAGGGTCTCATCACTGTTGACCCGTGACAAAATTATATTCAGCGTGGGTGAAATATTTGCAAACAGTAAAGAATGAACAATTCGCCGCACTCCACATTGCACTATTCACTATATACTTCTTTCTTTCCCCGCCCTTTTTGCTTTCTTTTCGATGGCGTTCTTAGAGGTCCTTTGATTACTTTCTTTTTAATCCTATACACTACTGCTTCTGAACACCCGATAGTCTTAGCTCTTTCTTTTACTGCCTTACTTACACGCATTTTACTTGAAAAATAATCTAACACCTTCATAATTATTTGGCGCTCCTTACTTCTTAATTTACCAATATATCGTCTCTTTCTAGCTTCCCCTTCCATAACTACAAATATTTACGAAACTATTAAACATATAAGGCAATAACAGCTCACAGATTCCACACAGTTACACACCGACTTCTTTTGAACTAATGCTAGTGCTGCTCCTTATACTATCTTCTGTGTCAGGCCTGGCGCGAGAATACGCTGAATAGATGAATACCTTTTGTTTGCCCTACTCGATGAAAGAAAGAAGTTACAGCCTTTTGGTTTATTTTAAAAACTTTCTCCAACCCTCGTCAACATTTGTTCTCGCTGGTTCCCTGATGTAAACTCAATAACAAAACAGTTTCACAGTGCGTAACTTTTGCAGTGCACAGGTATAAAATGTTCCGAAAACATTTCATTTAAAAAATTATAACACTTAATGCGTAAACATAGAGAATTCAAAGTAGGCAGGTAGTAGCACTATAGCTTACTCTACCTAAGAACAAAATATAGACGCATTCTAGCAGTTTGTTAGTGCGTGATGAGTATTGAAACAGCACATGTCGGACTTCTATTGAAAAAAATGTTTTTTGAAGAAATATGGGCCTATAGAAATGTATAATGACTCTAAAAAGGATATAAACTAATAGAGAAAAAAATTCTGCGTATGTTCAAACCTGGAATTTATAACAATTGAATATTTATACAATGCTATTAGGAACAAGGCAACAGAGCGAAGGTAGAAAACGACGAGGCAAACGGCAACTTGTATGCGCTAGATAGAGACAGAGATGTCCCATTTAACTCCATACTGTCATCTAAGAGTGGAACAAGGTATAGTAACCCTAAGCTCTCTGGACCCCGCATATTTCTGATATGGAATAGAAGCTGCCTTAACGGCACAGAGCATTTGATTCGTACCGAATCTTTTGTTTACATTAGCGCATTCCCAACTGTTTTACAGGTTCATTAATACATTGCTTTTGTAAAAATTTCATGCCAATTGTAAAAGTCCTTAATTTTCTCTAAAACTTTGTAAAGTAACCATAAATTAGTTGTACTGTTAAAAAGAATTAAGAGATACATTTAATTAAAAGTGCTAAACGAATTATTCACAACCAAAGAACAAAGTATTTACCAAAAATAAAATATTACTTAAGAACAAAAGTTACTTCAATTTTTACTTTCTCTACTAGTAAGCAGAGGAAATACTCTACTCCTCCCAAAAATTCCACGTCGAGATTTCAGCGGAAATATATGTTTTGAAGCCCCCTGAATGAAAAAAGAAGCATTTTTAGAAAAAGGTCCATGTGTCAGCCTGTCTGTGGACAGCATCACTCAAAATGAGAAGTCGACTTAAAACCAAAGTTGGAATTAAGGTTAAACATCTTTCAAGGATGCAACACTACGACTTCGAAGAAAATTGCTCCTCGCTTAACTACCCTTTACATGGGAAATTTTTCGAAAATTTTTATTTTCTTGAAGACGGTTCTAACGATTTTAATAACAATGACATGTTTAAGATATTTTTATGACCAACGAAATGTATATTTTAAATTTCTGGCCATAGCCTATGTAGTCGTGTTTACTCTGAATGACTTTTGTATAACTGGTAAACCGTAACAGATAGACCAAGTCTTAGTATACCAAAATGTAGATCTTGTTAAAGCACACAATTTATGTCAGAGTACATTTTTTTGTAGACTAAACCATTTCGGAGATATTTCTTGTTCTTTGTGAGAGTTTTGGAGAACTTATACCTCTGTCAAACTGAACATCGTTATTCACTTTTTATATGTTAACCGTGCAAAGCGAACGCAATTTGAAAACTTTAAAATATTTTACTATTGATCAAAGCCTACTGTATTCTTATATTCCTCTTGTACCTACAAGAAAATAAGCAATAACACACGGGAATAAGAGTTTGTATGAATGCTTAGTACAAGAGTAGAAAAAGTCATG
Organism: Tenodera sinensis; assembly: GCA_030765045.1. NCBI lineage: Eukaryota > Metazoa > Arthropoda > Insecta > Mantodea > Mantidae > Tenodera > Tenodera sinensis. The sequence goes on along the minus strand of CM060967.1, from coordinate 22,231,242 downwards.
TGAGTACAATACATCAGATTTTTTTGACTACATTCAGGCTTCTAGTTATTAAATTCCAGAAGAAGTTCCTTGTAAAAGGCAAAGGAAAAAATTAACATTTTAGTGGAGACACGATAAGAAGTGTTTGCATAGAGAAAATATTGTGAAAGGCTCTCAATTAGTTGCGCAGAAGACAGGTGCGTTTGAAACTTCTCGGAATACTGTATTAAGGTTCAAAGAAGTATTTAATAGCGATAAAAACTGGTTTTCATTGTTGACGAGTAATGACTTATTTTTCACGTTGGTGTCCACTCAAATTAACAACAAAGATAAAGGTATCTTAGACGCAGTAATTAATACCTATTTCCGCTAAATATTATCGTTTATTTTGAAGGTTATTCCTAAACTAATGGCAGACTCAGGTATGACGTAACAGTATATTGAAACCGACACTCTTTCCAATAGCCCAAGTGAAGCTACAAGGACTTCGATGGATTTCTGCAAGACATGACGCCAACCACATAATTATTAAACAGACAAAAATAAGGCATTAAATAATACAAAGTGCAATAAGAACAATAAAACACTGACAGAGACTAATTTTTCAATCTGCTTCATGTGAACTGAGGAGGACATTTTGGTGTTCGTGGAGTGATTAATAAATTTCCTGTTGATTTGTTCCGAAGCTTTGAATAATTGCAATTACGTTTTTTAGAAGATCTTGGTTTACAAATTATCCGTGATTCTTTGTAAATTTTACACACATATGTTCTTACTACGTAAAGTTAAATACATCAATAATTTTACACTGGTTAGCTCTTCTACTTCCAAATTTTCTAATGATTTTGTCCATTACTACAAATCATATCTATAACATATTTTTACATTATACGTCTTTTTATCCTTCAGTTTTACTTTCTCTACTGCGTATAGTAAGTAGAGGAAGTATTGTATTGCATCCAAAAATTCGAAGTCGAAATTTCACGGAAATATATCTCTTGAAGCCCCTGAATCCCCCGCAAAAAAAAAAAAAAAAAAAAAAAAAAAAAAAAAAAAAAAAAATTAGAAAAAGGTCCATGTCCGCGCGCGCGCGCGTGTGTGTGTGTCAACACTGTGGACAGCATAAGTCATAAACAAAAATTCGATTAAAAACCAAGATTGGTATTTAAGTTTAATGTCTTTCAAGGATGCGAAAGAAAATTTTGAAGAACATTGCTCCACCCTAAACTACCTTTTACATGGAAAACTTTTCGAAAACTTTGATTTTCTTGAAAATAGCTCTAATGATTTTGATTGATATGCCATATCTTTAAGATATTTTTATGACGGTTTGTTTTACGGTTTATAGCCATACAAAGGTCATCATGAGTAAATAGCACTACATGGGCTTAGCCAGATAGTTCAAAATGTACATTTCATTTTCCATAAAAAAATCTCAAACATATGAAGTTTTAATAAAAATCATGCCATTTTCGAGGAAATCAAAATTTTCGAAAACTTTTTCATGTGAAGAGTAGTTTAGGGTTTAGCCTCAAAGCGTATATTTTCGGTGATATCTGAACATCGAATTTTTCGATGTTCAATAGTACAAATTCAAAATCATGGCACGTATTTGAACCGTAGATCTTAGGTTTCCCGTGTCGTTGCTTTAACTAACTGGGCTACTATGATGATATGCCAGCAAGACGCTAAATTTCGTGAGGTATTTTAGCTCAGATTTCAGTCAATGAAGATTCGTAGTTAAAATTCTTTTATTGGCTTTACACATGTTTGTCGGATTGTATATTTTTAGAGTAATAGAAGTACGTTGTAAAACAATGTAAAAATCTACAAATAATTCCAACTTTCCATTGTTTATCTCAGTCATAAGTACGAGTAATGTTTTATAAGAAATCACAAGACAAAAACATACTAATAATAATTGGGGTTACTTTTTGTGAGAGCATTTTCTTTGCGTCAAGCCTGTTTTAATTAAAAATTCTCCACAGTAACGGTACTATAAAGTTGAGACTTATTGTTTTAGCTTGAGTGCAGGAGCAAGGGCTCCCCTGTCAGCAGGTTTATGTGTCGCCGCGATGGGGAACTATGACACCGGAAAATGAAACAAAGTTATTTACGCTGTCACTTGCTAGGCTACATCCGCAACGAACCAATTCCACAACACAAACTGCCGCAAGAACATGACAAATGAAAACCTAAATTTAATACGAGGAGAAAGCAACGCGCCGTATGATGGACACTGTTAGACCGTGGTGTGGAAGTGGTGAAAACACCCTCATATGTATTTGTGTACACCTGCATGCCAGCGCACGTCGATGTTACGGAAAACCGATGACGGGGAAGGGTGGAGATGTTCGGAGCTACGGACGTTTAGAAATATATAGCTAAACAGGCATGCTGCTGCGGGGAACGCTGTCATGTAGTATACGGTGTACAATAAAGAGGGACACTTCGGACATCTATTAAGGCTACCACATTCTAGAAAGAAATGATGAACTAAAGGAATTACAGGAGACATGCTACAAGGCGCGCTGAAGTCCATGACAGTTCCTTGCTCGAAGACCCTTCCCACTGCTCGAGTTAACCAGAGAAGACAATGAACGACCGTCAACCAGGCAGCCTTCTAGCGTCCAACATCATACACCACAAAGCATTGAAAAGTTAAAATTGAGTTTTTATTACTTTGTTTACTAAAAAATTTTTCTATGTCGAGTTTTCACCGGAAATATATGTTTTGAGGCCCACTGAATCTAGAAAAAGCGGTTTTAGGAAAAGGTCTCTCTCTCTCTGTGTGTGTGTGTGGGTGTGTGTGTGTTTGTGTGTGTGTGTGTGTGTGTGTGTGTGTGTGTGTGTGTGTGTGTGTGTGTGTGTCTTAGTGTCAGTATGTAGACAGCACATGGAAAATTTTTCGATAATTTTAATTTTCTTGAAAATGGCTGAAGATATTTTGAATAAAATGGCACCTTTAAGGTATTCTTATGGCAAATGAAATGCATGTTTTGAATTTTCTGGCTATAACCTATGTAGTCCTTACTCTTAATGACCTTTTAATAATCATATACCGTAAAGGATAGGCAATATCCTACTATACAAAAAAATGTATATTTCGCTATGACACACAAAATTATGTCCGAATAAATTTTTTTTGTAATGTCAACCATTTCGGAGGTATTCCTTGTTATTTGTGTCAGTTTCGGAAAACTTACTTTCGTGAAATGCAACGTCGTTGTTCATTTTTACTTTCTCTGCTGGTAAGTAGAGGAACTATTGTATTACACCCAAAAATTCGATGTCGAGATTTCACCGAAAATATCTGTTTTGAGACCCGCTGAATCCGAAAAGAGCGTTTTTAAAAAAGGGTTCGTATGTGTGTCGGTTAAAAACCAGAGTTGGTATTTAAGATTAATGTCTTTCAAGGATGTGACACGAAAATTTTGAAGAAAATGGGGCACCCTAAATTACCTTTACATGGAAAATCTTTCAAAAATGTTGATTTTCTTCAAAATCTTCGTGTTGCATCCTTAAAGGATAATAAAGTTAAATACCAACTTTGGTTTTTAAGCGACTTTTTGTTTTTGGTTATTTTGTCCACAGACTGGCAGACGGACACACAGACACTCTCTCTCTCTCAGACACACACACACATATACACGAACATTTTTCTAAAAATGCTTTTTTTGGGATTCAGGGGCCTCAAAACTTATATTTCCGGTGAAATATCGACATTGAATTTTTGGATGGATTACAATACTTCTACTTACTAGTAGAGAAATCAGAAATGAAAGTCATTTGCAAAGAATGGATAACTCGAATTCCATTACAGTCATACAAATATAAACCTTGTGGTTGTAGATCAACAGGAAGACCAATAAAAGGATGTGAAGAAGTATGAGGCTCTTCTAAACCATGAAGAGTTGAAGAAAAATGAAGAACCATGAAGAAAAATTGCCACCCTCCAGCCCGGAACCTCTTTCATAGTAGGCAGGCGCTCTATCACTGAGCTACTGGGCCATCTTTAAGAAAGTTAAGAAAAATATTCCATTTTCATATTAGGTAGTTTTCTGGTTTACAGAATTATTAACTTAGGAAATAACTCCGTTCCGATATTTATCTTCCGTTTGTCCAGGTTTTCCGCTATATAGGGGGTCCAGTTTGTGAGGTTTGCAGTTCAGCTTCCGTAAATGTGGAGATTATTATATTGGTATAATGAAAATTGCAAGCTATAATTTAGACGTCAACTTATAAAGCGAGCAGTGCTACTGGCCCTGTTTAACATTTAACATGTAACACAAGTAGTTCATTTTCGCTTCTTGCATTTATCTACATCCCATTCCGGAATGTTCTTCAAGAGACGTTTCGGTAACATTTCGCTGCTATCTATAGCTGTGGGAGTGGGAGGCTTATGGAAAATGCTGAATAATACAAGAGCCTGCCGTTAGAATTTATTGCGGCTGTTTGGGGGAAGGAGTTCGCTTATACAGCCCTGGCGCCGCAGTTTCGCAAACGACTTTAATGTCTTTGGTTGGTAGCATTGTGAATGAGCAAATCCACCATCTGACTAACGAAATGTTGTCTGAAACAAAAGATATTGGTTTACCACGGGAGAAGTTGAAACGTAAAACTTAGTTTAGTAATTAATGGCATAAATGTTTAATGTGACAAAGTTTTCTTTGTGGCACTTAACTCTTGTAAGATTTTATTCCTGTGCTCTTTAAGGGAGGTTATATTGTTTCACACTTTGGAGTAACATAGCTTTATTGTGTAGTTGCCCTGAATTAAACGGAGAGATAAAGGTACATTGGCCCCATTAATGCTGCCTCTGTTAAGCTTGCCAACAATGAAAATTTTTCCAGCTCAAAAGTAGCTGACTCTTATGAATTTCTACCAGCTGAACTCATAACCATAAAAATGGCTGATTAGCTCCTGTTTTTGGTGATAAAGTAGCAAGTCATTTTTTGGAGTCTATATTTTCTGTTTGGGGAAAATTTTATTTTTGAAATAGGCACGCCTATCAACTGATAAAACTCAAAGTTCTTGAGCTGTTTATAGGTTATAAGATTCATATTGTCGCTGTGAGTGTAAAATTAATATTGTATCTGCTTAATTCGGGCAGGATTTCTCTGTTTTGGGCCTTTTAAGCTGTAAAATGCCACGAAAATGTGTGTATTCGGTGAGTAACTTCTGTTACATGTTTGGTGAAGTGACATTTTAATCACATAAATGCATCCTCACACCTCTTGTGAAGATTGCTTATAAGCATTATTTTGGTATGAAGTTGGGGACCAGGATAAGTCATTAACACCACATACACTTCTTACAGCCCCTTTTCTGTTATATTACGAGAATGGCTGAAAAATATGAATAATCTATGGCTTTTTCTGTAGCTATAGTTTGGCAAGAGCCTGTCACTCAAGCCTTGCGTATTTCCTTACATGCCTAGTACGGGAATAAGCAATATGACAGTTTATTATGTGTTTATTTCAATTAACATGAAGTAGATAAAAGAATAAGCATTTTTAGGAATAGTCCGCATAATACTAGAGCAAATCGTGCGAGCCCAACACATAACATTATTGTTAACTGCCTTTGGTAAACTCAATTTGTTTATTTTAAAATATTTGTAACTGGACTGTCTATTTGCTCATTCTTCAAGTGACAAAAGTGAAGAATCATCATGAATATTTTATACATCACAGTACTTTTACCTCTGTTGGGAGAAACAAAGCTTACCCAGGGAATAATACTGCTGGTGTTTAAGTTTAATAAGCTCGTGCAAATTACAGACAAATAAATCCAAGGGGACACTGTCATAGTTATTATCTAATATTTGTTTAAATTTCAAAGTGAATATATTATGTAAATGTTTGTAGGGGATATCATGTTTACTCATTATGAAATATATTACGTATTATTCCTCACCCAAATAGTATCAGCTTAGAACAAATGCACGGAACATAATTATTTGCAGTTTTGATATGCGTTCAGGATCCTGATGTAAGAAACGACAAGATTTATTGAAGAGTAGTTTAATTGCAGGAAAAGAAAAAGTAACATCTTACAATTCCAACTCAATAACAGCATAACTCAAAAACGAAAAGTCGCTCAAAAACGAAAGTTGGTATTTAAGTTTAATGTCTTTCAAGGATGCCACACGAAGATTTTGAAGAAAATAGCCCTATCCTAAACTACCCTTAACATGAAAAAATTTTCGAAAATTTTGATTTTCTTGAAAATGGCTCTAATTATTTTGATTAAAATACCATATGTTTAAGATATTTGTATGACAAATGAAACGTACATTTCGAATTTTCTGGCTGTAGTCATGTTTACCCTGGATAACTTATGAATAACTCGTAAACAGTAAGAAATAGACAAAATATACAACATTGTTCATTTTTTATATGTTAAGCGTGCAAAGAGAACGGGATCTCAAAGCTTTAAAAGATTTGACTGTCGCTCAAAGACTACTGTATTCTAAAATTCCCCTTGTACCTACAAGGAAATAAGCAATAAGATAATTTGTACAAATGTTTATCTCAACTAACACGAAGAAGATACAGGAATAAGAGTTTGTCAGAATGGTTAGTACAAGAGTAGAGAAAGTCATGTAAATGCAACACATCATTCTTTTTTCTTTTGGCTTTCGGATTCTACATAGCATTCTCCACCAGAAAATCTCATTTTGGAGCATAATGGCATTGTCATGCGCGTTCCTAATTATTAAAGCCCGGATTTCTAAGCAAAATAAGATAGTAAAATAACCAAACAAATAAGCACTAAAATTGATGAAAATAAAGACCATATTAAGCAAAAACAAAATACGGAAATAGGATGATAAATATTCTACCATTTATTTCTTACACCTTAGCTCGAGAAAATAGTGAATCACAGATAAATCACGGATGACTGTAGAATTTGCACTATAAATTGCTAATTTTGGATAAAATATGCCGTTGTAAATAGACACGTAAAATAAGCAAGCAAAACGTTTTCCTGTGAAATAAGCACAAACATATAACATTTCTGCTTGTACTTAAAATGTGACGCTTTGCTTAGAAATCCGGGCTTTACTAATTATAAAAGCTTTTCCCATACAACTACAAACGGAATTTCGACTTCACTTTTAATATACATACTTTCCTACACACGAATTCAAAAGCTCAGTGTATGTTCAGAAGCAATCCTGAAATGAAATTTAATTACCCTAATGGTATTCCAGGACAGAGCCATGTTAAACCAATGCACCGACATGTGTTAGAAAGTCAGGTGTGTAAACAAACATTATACACTGTTTCTATCGGATTCACAGACAAAATAATATTTAAATACGGTTAGCAACCACTTTATTCGGCTTCCAAAGGAAAAAACTCTACTCTTGTACTACCCATTCTTACAAACCCTTATTCCTATATCTTCTTCCTGTTAGTTGAGATAAACATTTTCAGAAATTATCGTATTGTTTATTTCCTTGTAGGTACAACGGGAACATGAGAATACAGTAGGCTTTGAGCGATAGTCAAATCTTTTAAAGCTTTCAGATTCCGTTCTTTTTGTACAGTTAATATATAAAAAATGAACAACGATGTTCCATTTCACAAATGTTTTAAGTTGTCAGAAACTGACACAGATAACAAGGAATATTTCCCAAATGGTTCAATACAATAAAAAAAATATACTTAGACAAACTGTCTTTTGGCGAGGTCTACATTTTTGGTATGGTAAGATTTTGTCTATCTCTTATGGTTTACGAGTTATTCAAAAGTCATCCAGAGTAAACATGACTATATAGTGTATAGCCAGAAAATTCAAGATATGACATTTTAATCAAAATCGTTAGAGCCATTTTCAAGAAAATAAAAATTTTTGAAACTTTTTCCATGAAAAGGGTAGTTTAGGGTGGGGAACTTTTCTTCAAAATCTTCGTGTCACACCCTTGAAAGACATTAAACTTAAATACCAACTTTGGTATTTAACTGGCTTTTCCTTCCGGAGTTATGCTTTCCACAGACCGACATACACATACGTAGGGACTTTTTTCTAAAAATGTTTTTTTTTTTTATTCGGGGGTCTCAAAACGTATACTCCCGGTGAAATCTCGACATCGAATTTTAAGGTGGAATGCAATACTTCCCCTATTTACCAGTAGAGAAAGTAAAAAATCCACATATTTCTGGAAACAGAATCTAAATTAAAAATTCAGATAAGTACTAAACTTATGTGCAGAATATTCCCGAGTTACGCAACGCTAAGGCTGTACATTTAGTTGGAAAATAAACCAATGTACGAACAGCTTATAGAAATAATATGAGAAGAAATAATAGATATAGGAAAACTTATGGGAATAGAGGACAAACTATTTTAGTATTTTATCTATTATTTCCTCAGGTCAGTCAGGTCAATCAGTCAGCTCAGTCAGGTCAGCTCAGTCAGTCAGGTCAGTTAGTCAATCAGTCAGTCAATGAACAGCATACCTCAAAAATACAAAGGTGCTTAAATACCAAATTTGGTACCTAACATCAAAATGTTCCAAGTACGGGGCAGGAAAGTTTTCAGGAAACTCCCCCTCCTCCAACGCCAGACTACACTTTACATGGGCATTTTTAATTTATCAGAAATGACTGTAACAATTTTGATATTTTTTTATAATGTGAACCTTTAACAGACATTCGTTGTGATTTTCCTGAATTTTGTAATGAACTTTTCTCAATTTGAAAGTCATTATTTCTTGTAGATGCAAAAAGAACGGTGTTTCAAAGCCACTACAGCAACTAGCTCTAAAAGCTAGCTCCTAAAGCTCACTATATTGTCACGTTCCCTGTACACTAGAAACAACATTAACAATAATATGCATTGTGGAGCTGTTTTTCTCTATTAACACGTAGAAGATAAAGCAGTAGCAGTTTGCAAGAATACTTGGAACAAGAGTAGAGAAAGTCATATGAGTGCAACACATCAGGTTTATTTCTCATGTGCTTGTGTAAACCTGTATCTAAATACCTCCCTCCCTCCAGTCCTTTATTACGTTTTGTTGTACGCGGTATAAATTGCAGCAAAATCCCCATATATGAAACCAGGAATTTGCGCAAATTAATTCCTTTTATTTTCCTCACCATTGTTATCGTTCCCTCAGCAGAAAAATATAAAACTAAAGCACCAGCAGCGATTTTACAATCTGTTTTATTTTTTGCTGCACAGTATGCCAGTGTAATGGCTGCTCTAGGTTTAATACGCCCAGGTTGTAAATAGGTTATCAATACTGAGTGTTCAGTTCTATTTGTTCCTTCAATGATCGCGTATTACGTTGTAGCTGACCGGCAAGCCTATAGTACAGAACCTTCTAGATACCGGACCTGACACTGGGATTCAAGATGGCGGCCTATGAGGTGGGAACTACTTATAAACAACTCTTCTCAAGGCTACGATTTCAACGCAGTAAAATAAAAATGTGGTGTAATAACACGCCTATTTTGTGAATATGGGCTGTGTTAAACATAAAAACATGACCTCAAGTAAACAAAAAAAATAACATTTAATATTAAACGATAACCCAATGGCAATGAAATATATAACCTTAAATAACATTCATGCAATCTATAGTTTTACATGCCATTATGTAACTGCATTAAACACTCAAATTACAAAGAAGATAGACAAAACTGCAAGCAGCATGTTACTTAAATAAAACAGAACTGTTGACATTGAGTTGACTCAGAATTATTAATCATTGTTTACACTGTTTTTCACACTTGCACCACGTACATAATGTTATATACCTATAGAAAACATACTGAATGGCTGATATACAAATTCTGCTATTTAGAATAACCTAAAGCTACGTACTGAATTCAAAAGCTTTAGGGTGGAATTTTGCTTTTACTTTTACTGAAAACTTATGATTACTCAGTTTGCAACAACATATTACTCAGCACTTCGTGACACTTCATTTTACTGGGGAAATCCACAAAAGCAGGTGAAATATTAGAAATAATAACCCTAAAACAGCACTGTAAATGAAATATATGAAATACGTAACCTTAAATCAGCATTGTAAAGCAACTTTGCTATAGTCTACAGTTTTACATGCAGCAACATAACACATTTCTTCTAAACTACAGCTACACATTTAAATTACAAAGGCAAAAGATAATGTATAAATACAAACAGCATACTACTTACATAAAACAAACTGTTGGTGTTGCAGCTGTCACTAATTGAGTTCACTCGAAATTATTGTCTTTCACTACTCACACTATTTACCATGTTATATATACACCGGCAACTAACACACATAACGCTGCAATTTATAGTAATTAAATACTGAATTTACAAGGTTTACGTTGCAATTTCCCTTATGTTTTAACTGAAAGTTTCTCATTTTTAATTTGCATCCGGGAATGCAACAGTTACCGGGCATTGTCATGTTTGAGGTTAGGTTGAGGTATGACTACAATAACGTACACTACTGGAACAGTTTTTCTTCAACAACCTCTCACCACTGTAATCTTGACACAAATTGTACTTGTAAACAGATACATTAACCACACTATACGGCTAATGTAGCTATAGTCTTAGATGGAACACAATAAACATAAACAGGTGGATAGCACACGGCACAGTCAACACGTTATTAGATTTATTTCCGTTCCCTATACTGCCCAAATAAAAGTTTTTAAACACTCGCTTTGCTAATATGAAGACAAACTTACATAGGAATTGTTATAAGAGACAATAATTCAAAGACATAGAAAATAATACGAAGGATAGCGTGTGGAAACACCTCAGAAATCACGACCATCAGCAGGCGCCATTTTTGTACAACTGGGACGCCAGTGTCAGGTCCGTTAATCCAGAGGGTCCTGCTATAGTAGCAACAAGTTGAAGTATGACTACATAGAGTGCGGTCAAGTCGAATTCTACAGGTGTGCTTAGTTGGCTATCGAGGCCTATGTTTGTGTTTACTAAACTTCTCACAGAGCGCGCAACTCTAGTTTCTTCTGTGGTTAATTGGAAAACTTTCCGACAGCAAAATTGTGAAGTAAAGAATATGTTCCTACATATTAAATCAGTGGCTTTTTCGTAAGTAAAGTTTTAAAAACGTTTAGTGTGGCGAAGTTTGGAGTGATGTGTTCAAAGAATATACATTACATAGAAAACTTAACGATTAAAATTTCCTTACGTAAAATAAAACCATACCTGAAAAAAATAAATGTGATTTCTTGCACTCACATGACTTTCTCTATCCTTGTACTACTATTCCTACAACTCTTATTCCTCTACATGTTAATCCAGATAAATATTTACAGAAATTATTTCATTAACAGATTTCTAGTAGATGCAAGGGCATTTGAGCGACAGTCAAATCATCTGGTCGCTATACGAAGGCTTTGAAATTCTGTTCTCTTTGTATGCCCAAGAGATAAAAAAGTGAATAGCTACCTTACATTTGAGAAACGTTTAAGTATTCTAAAACTCATATAAATAACAAGGAATATCTCCGAAATGGTTCACTCCACAAAAAATGCTACATTTTTGTGTTTTAAGATTTACGGTTTACCAGTTGTGCAATCAAGAGCAAACAGGAATACTTGTGTTATAGCGAGAAAATTCGAAGTATATATTTCATTTACCATAAAAATATCTTAAACATATGCATTTTAATCAAAATCGTTTAAGCCATTTTGGAAAAAATCAAAATTTTCGAAACATTTTCGTTGTAAAGGTGTAATTTAGGTAAAGGAATTTCCTTCAAAATCTTCATGTCGCACCCTTGAAACGATCATAAACTTAAATATCAACCTTGGCTTTTCACCGAATTTTCGTTTTGAGTTATGCTGTTCATAGACATACACAGACCTTTTTCTAAAAATACTTTTTTGGGTCAGGGGGCCTGAAAACATATATTTCCATTGAAATCTCGACTTCAAACTTTGGGATGAATACAATACTACGTAGTATAGGAAGTAAAAGGGGGTGTTTAGGAGGTGTTTTTAATTAACGATTTGATCTTCTTCCACACTGAGACACGTTTTGAAAGTAATTTTCTTTTGAGGGTTATCGTTCTCCAACATAGTGTTGTATCGGATGGTGAATAAATTGAATGAATGAAATGATAGTCAACTGTGCCCAAGGCCCATAGAGTTTGTTACCCTACGTTACCCAATATCTTCTCAGGATAAGGGAAAACCTTATCTGGACAACTTGCCCTAAGTGATATTCGAACTCGTGACCTCTTGGACGTGAGGCACACACGCTGCCCCCACACTACGGATTCGGGCTTCAAAGTAAGGAATGAACAAAATATCTGTGTATTTATGTGCACCATGTCATAATAAAGTGTAAAATAATCGTGGTTACCGTTTAACATTCATCTTGGAATTCTGCGAACTATCTCCTGGAATTCCTCATACCTGTCCAAAATATCACCAATACAGCGGTTCATATCGTACAGATTTCCCCCTTTCATTCAGTTATCCGGTTCAAAAAAAGCATTCCAACATTCACACACGGTAGTCATCATGTTGCTCTCAACTAGTTGTGAACCCCTGTTTACATATACAGAGAGGTTCAAAGAACGCTCATGGCGTAGTCATGTAAATTCCGCAAACAGTAGCTGGGGGGGCAGCTTCAAGGGAAACATTTTTTAAAACACGCGCCTGATATCAGCCACTGTTACATCTGCGAAGCTTGATAGAAATACAACTATATAAAAATGTCGCAAAACGGAAGTGTATTTTTAAGTAACCGGACATTCATTTCAAGGAGTGACATCATACTTTGAAAAGCGAAGGCACGAATGAAAATGAACACCGTGTATTTTCATTACAGTGCATAGTGTGCAATTTTCCCATCAAGACGACCAACATTTAACAAAAAAGTCATTTTTAAGATAGGAATATGATGGTCTGATATTTTATTGTGGATACCCTAAATCATCTTGTGTCCCTTTTCTTCATTAATTTGACCCAGTCACGTGGTTTATATATTAGTATAAATAGTTTGTCGCAGTGAGTGGTGAACTGTGATATTTTTGTGTGTTCTAGCTAAGTAAGTTGAACCTTAAAGGTATAAACTTAAAATTACTGCTATGGTCTCCCATACATTATGGCAAAATTTACGTGTGTACTGTTCTAAATATTACTCCGTGTTTTGCTTTTAAATTTCAAGTTGTCTTTATCTAAACATAGTTTAGAAAAATTGTTGTAAAAGGTTATCTCTGGAGTTTTTAAATATTATTTCTACATGTCTCACAAACATGCATGCAACAGGTTTCACCGCTTCGTTTGCTGCATTTTGAGTTATTCATTTGTTTTTGTTGTGGGTTTTTTGCTTTTTTTTTTTTTTTTTTTTTCAGTTGCGCGGTGCACGATTTCTCGGAGAGAAATTTTTGCGGTCTGACGCAAATCCAGTAAGAACAAAGAGGGTGTTCGTTTTAATTACCTTGTAAAGAAAACTAGTATTAAAAGTCCCTCAGAAGCTTTGTCTCTTACTATTAAAAACACGTTACATTTATTCCGACAGACAGTCAATTACTGTCTGAATTACAGTACTGATTGGCCTGACCAAGAATTAGTATTTTGTGATAACTGTGTCATTCAGAAGTACAAAATGGTAAAGAGAAGTAAACATTGTTAAGGCGACATTGTGATACCCCGTCCCATAAAAAACCACCGTAAATCACTTGTTGCATCGTTTGGTACCAAGAAGGCAGAACAAGAAGAAAGTAGAGGAAGTATTGTATTCCACTCAAAAATTCGACGTGGAAATTTCACCAGAAATATGTTTTGTGGCCCCCTGAAACCCCAAAAAAGCGTTTTTAGAAAAAGGACAGTGTGTGTGTTTGTATGTGTGTGTGTGTGTGTGTGTGTGTGTGTGTGTGTGTGTGTGTGTGTGTGTGTGTGTGTCTGTCAGTCAGTCTGTGGACAACATAACTTAAAAACGAAAGTCGGTTAAACAACAAAGTTGGTATTTAAGTTATGTCTTTCAAGGATGCGACACGAAGATTTTGAAGAAAATTGCTCCACCCTGAACTACCCTTTACATGGAACATTTTTCGAAAATTTTTATTTTCTTGAAAATGGCTCTAACGATTTTGGTTAAAATAGAACATGTTTGAGATATTTTGATGACAAATGAAATGCATATCTTGAATTTTCTGGCTAGAGCCTATGTAGCCCTGTTTACTGTGGTTGACTTTTGAATAACTCGTAAACCGTAATAGACAAAATCTTACTTCACAAAAATGTAGATCTCGCTAAAACACAGAATTTATAGTGGTATTTTTTTTTCTAGAGTGAACCATTTCGGAGATATTATTTATTATTTGTATAACTTCTGGAGAACTTACACTTCTGTCAAATGGAACATCGCTATTCACTTATACGTTAGGCGTGCAAAGAGAACGGAATTTGAAAGCTTTAAAAGATTTGACTATCGCCCAAAGTCTACTGTATTCCCATATTCCCGTTGCACGTGCAAGAAAACGAGCAATAAGACAATTTCTGCAAATTTTTATCTTATGTAACGCAAAGACAGTATAGGAATAAAAGCTTGTATGGATGCTTAGTACCCAAGGAGAGAAAGCAATGTAAGTGCAGCACATCTGATTTTTAATTAGGTTTGTGATGTTTACAGTTTCATATTACCTGTGTCACCCCCTTCCCTCTCCAGGCTAACCATATATAACCGCAGTGCGCACGTATTGCAAGCAAAACGATATTTGTCCTAGTTCTACATATGAGCTTTGCTTTCTGTTTAATTTGCCCGGTTTGAACACAAATAGATCGCAAAATGTATGACACTACCGTCGGATTCGCACAGAGCACGAAATATTCCCCTTTCCTTTATTGCCTATATTTATAAAGAGGGCTGTCAATAGAAATAGAACTCAAGAAGTGCTTCAGAAGTGTACAACTTTAAGATAGGCGAGCACAAATCTGGAATGAAGCGCTGGCACGAAAGGTTAATGGCTTTTCAATGACCATAGGGAAGGTAGAGTCAACCACAATCGTAATCCTATTCATTTGGGAAATTACAGAGTTGAATGTAAATGGAACGAAAGTAATTGTAGTCGGTGCGAACAGCGAATTGTATTAGCGGATTAGCACGTAGTGGACCCAGTACAGCTGTATCAGGTGCGAATCCATTATTTTACCAGCTCTCTACGTGAGAATGTGTGGCAAATGGGCTTTTATACCTACCTGGTTTAATTAACACAACCGTTTATGTCCATGCATGATATACGACATTCACTTCCACTATACACCGCCCAAAGCCAGGGCTTCACTTTGCAGTTAAAGCATAAACCTAATAATGTTTAGTAAGAAACATCTTCCACAATATCAGGCAGGCAATTGCTATACAGTTCTATATGAAGCAAATTTGCATGGCTTTGTGTCATAATCAGTGGAAATTTTAATAAAACCTCGTCGTCTCTAACGTTCTCCGTATGATCTGTGACCTTCCACTAAGTGAAGAGTGGCTCGATCTATCGAGGAGGAGGTACACGTTACACAACAGGCAGGAAAAGCAAATGGAGCTGGGGGGACACGTGGTCAGGATGAACCAGTCAAGATGGACATACGAGGCGACACAGAAGAGAAACGTAGGAAGGTAAAGATGGGCACAAGATGTTAGAACACTAATAACACCTCAGTGGACAAGAGAAGCGTTCGAAGGAGTGAAGAGGAAACAAATTATAGGGCAACCAACTTAACGTAGGAATAGGAACATGAAAATAGTGTGTTAACATGAAGACCTTAGAAGAGCTGGAGGTCCCAGGGACTAGCTCACCCTAAGTCTTTGAGCTAATCCCCCCAATGGCAGGAGACCCTTGCCTTAGAGGAATTTAATGTAGTACAATATTTTAGATTTTAAAATTAAGAGAATTTTATGTTTCATTATTTATAACCTTGCCAACCCAGAACCGGAAACAGAGTCACGGATCCTCGGATTGACAGCTGTGAGTGAAATCATGGATCTACCGCTCGTTCCACTTCAAATAAAGTAGACTGTGCAGCGAAACTGCAGAGTTGAAGGGTCATTTCAACTGCAGCGGTATGACAGTGAAGTCCTGGACGGTAGCTCGATGTTCGCTGTCTTGTTTTCGTTATTATGATTGTTGCTGTCCTAAATTGCCAGTTCGAACGGATCCGACACATAAGAAATTTCTACAAAAAGCACCTTCATCTCCCAGCCTCAACACGCCGAACAGCGTCGCATGATCCTACAACCCAGATACAAATGAGCAAGATTATGGACACAGGAAAGTGATAGAAACTACCCGACTTCCCTACCGACTAGGGGTGACTACGAGAAAGGCATGGGTAAGATTTACGGTCGAAGGGAATAGAACCTGGGGCCCCCCGAATGAGAGTCTCGCACATTTTAGGCAGTGATCCCGGTCGCCAATTTTTTTATAACATCTTCCACACTGTCATTGTTGAAATTGCTAGTTCACGACTCGCCCACTATACAAATCTTTAGAACCACGTAGTGACTGCCCACCTCCTCAGGAACCGTAACCGTCTTTGTCCTTTACAGAGACATCCCTTCATGTTCACCTATACCTACACGCCTAAATTGCAACACGCTACTGAACAAAATTTAGCAAATTTCAAGAGACAATTTTTGAAGGCGATTTGCCATGTTTTGTTTATTTTATTGCAGTGGTTATAAAAATATGTGTTGCACTCACATAACTTTCTCTATTCTTGTACCAGCTATTCGTACAAACTATATCTTCTTCGTGCTAGTTGAGATAAACATTTGGAGAAATTATTGCTTATTTCCTTGTAGGTACAAGGGGAATGTGGGAATACAGTAGGCTTAGAGTGATAGTCAAATCTTTTAAAGCTTTCAAATTCCGTTCTCTTTGCACGGTTAAAAAATAAATAAAGATGTTCCATTTGACGAAAACTTTTTTTTCCAAAACTCACAAAAATAAGGAATATGTCCGAAATGGTTCACTGCAAAAAAAAAAAAAAAAAAAAAAAAAAAAAAAAAAATGGACATAAAATGTGTGTTTTAGCAAGATCTACTTTTTGTGTAGTAAGATTTGCTCCATCTCTTACGGTTTACCACTTATACAAAAGTCATCGAACATAAACGGCACTACATGGGCTATTGCCAGAAAATTCAAAATATACATTTCATTTGCCATAAAAATATCTCATACATGTGCCATTTTAGTCAAAATCGTTAGTCATTTTCGAGAAAATTAAAATTATCGAAAACTTTTGCACATAAAGGGTAGTTTGGGGTTGAGGAATTTTTTTTTCAAAATCTTCATGTTGTACCCTTGAAAGATAATAAACTTTAATACCAACTTTGGTTTTTAACCGACTGTTCCTGTTTCGTTATGCTATCCACAGACTCACAGAAAGATAGACATATACGTAGTTGAAGTGAAATCTCGACATCGAATTTTTAGGTGACATACAATACTTCCTCTACCTACTATAGGTAGGAGAGAAAGTAATATAGAACGGAAAAAAATCTGTACATGTACGGTCAAACTTCCACACAGAAATATATAACCTTAAACACCCTATAATTATTTGCTACACCCTATACCATGTATCTGGCTGCTCGTATACGTTTTATTGTGAGGCTACAAGTGGACGCAGAGCTGGGCTGTCTGATTACACGCGGTGTAGATTTTTTTCCTCTCCTCTGCTTTTTTGCACTGAGTAATCAAGAACGGATGCAATACACACGGTGTCTAAAAACTAGTGCCGTTAATTGATTGAAGGATGATATAGGATAATGTGTTCTCCTTAAGAACGTACAGCTAAACACATAGTGTGTTTTAATTACTTTCTTACACTAAATAGAGGAAGCATCGTGTTCTACCCAAAAATTCAATAATGAGATATCAGTGAAAACACATTTAAAAGTCGCCTAAATCCAAAACATCACTTTTAGGAAAGTACCTGCCTGTGTTTGTGTTCGTGTGTGTATTTCTATGAATAGCAAAAATAGCCATGTGATGTGTTGCACTCACATGGCTTTCTCTCTACTCTACCTGACTACTATTACAAATTCTTATTCCTCTATCTTCTTCGTGTAGAACAGATAAACATTTGCAGAGGTCATCTTAATGGTCTTTTAAATCCAGTTGTTCCTCATTTGGTACCTCAGGGACCTAACGAGGCTGAGTGCACCCCATGCCAGATCTCACAGCGGGGAAAAATCTCCATGTTGGTACGGGCATCGAACCCGAGTCCTCCACGCTAGAGGCAGGCGCGCTACCTCTTCACTACGGAGACGATCGTTTGTCGTTGTATCCATCCATATTTGATTATTAACTAAATTTTCTGGTCGGAATATTCTAATCATTGCGCATTTAAGGTTCCGAGGAAGAGGGACGGCTGCAAATTTCTGTTCCGGTCGTGACAGGCCAGTGTGCGTTAACTTATTGACAGGCGCGCGCGCGCACACACACACACACACACACACACACACACACACACACACACACACACACACACACACACACACACACACACAGGCCTTTATCTTACATAGTTTTTATCAGACGTCCTCAAAACGTGTATTTCTTATTATAAAAAGAGCATTTCACTGCAGGCTAAAAGGAGATACGGTAAGCTGAAGCGATAGCAACTTATGGTGTCTTATCCAAAATCCCTATTAAAAATAGGGAACGCTTTTCTATGTAAGGAATACTTCTCTTGATATTTTGCTGTCGCTATTTACAGACTGACGTTCAGGCGCGTAGCACTTTTTCTAAAAATGTTGCTTTCAATGCAGGCGCACTAATTCCGGTGAAATTTGAATGTTAAAATGTTGGGTAGAATACATAGTTCTGCTAATTGATTAATGATTGACTACATACTGGAGGGCATTCTACACTGATCACGATATTTCCGCTATTGCCCATCAGCCCCCGGGCAGGAGGGATGACATGAAAGTACCCAACGGGTGGCCACAGAGCTTCAATGAGACGTACATTGAGGATGGCCTCTATAAGTTTACCTACAGTTCCTCTCGACGCGAGATTCGCGCATGGAGCTGACGATCCGTATTTCGGCTGTTTGCCCCTCCTCTGTGACAGATGAACGCGAAACCACTTCAGCACCAAGAACCGTATTTGCCAGTCACGGAGAGGCGTCACTCCCGGAACGAACCGACACACAATTCTGAAAATCCGGATGTAAATGACGTTATCTTTCGCAGCATTTGCCTGGTGAGTAGGAAAATCCATGTGTTAGGAAGATCGGGAATTGAATCCACGAGCTGCCGAATCCGAACCTCACAGCCATCTCACTCGGTTCCTCTGTTTGAGCGAGGGGAAGCCACGTGGAGCCGCGTTAGGGAGGTCGCGGTTTCGATTCCTGTGACCGACCTTGCTGATCTTATTATTTTTTTTTTCGGGTTTTCCGAGATTACTAAAGCGAATCTGGGAAGAATATTTACCTGTAAATACGATGTTTGGCTGAGGGAAGGCGCTGTGATTGGCCAGCTCCCTTCCAGGCTGGACCTGGCTAGTGGCGGGCTCTCTGTGGTGACCTGTAACTCCCTGGGGCTAAAGAACTTGTCTACAGCTGTTCCGCCTGAAATGTTTCTGGCCACCTGTAGGGTACTTTCATCTCATCCTTCCTCCTCATCAATCCGCCATAGACCGACGTGCCAGGAGACCAACAGAGACAGATCGAGGTCGAGAGGTAATATACTTTCGGTTCTCCGTGTGTCATCCCACAGAATGGAAAATAGAAGTGATGAAGAATACAAACAACATTTAAAATGTTATGCGCACAGTAAACAAGGTGAAATTTGTCACTCATAGTGCAAAATGGATGTTTAGACAATGACATCAATCAGAAGCTTATATTTGGCACACGTTTCCCTGTCCGCATTTATCAGGCACGATGTGTTGCAAAATGCCGCTGCCAATAAAGCAGGTTTTATGTGTCAGCCCTTAATAAGGGCACTCATAAATACAAGGAAAACTTATAGCCTCCCATGACTCATAACTACTGTGTTACATTGTAACCTGTGACAGTGGCGATACAATTTATTTCCTTATTGTTTTTCACAACGAATCATAAAGATTTACATCAATTCAGTACTCCATTATCAGACTATATTCGTTTCTCACGCATAAAATATTAGACCATACTTAAATTACAAAATAAAACAAAAACTCTGATGTGTTGGCCTCACATAACTTTCTCTGCTCTTGTGGTAAGCATTCTTAAAAAACTGTTATTCCTATATCTTCTTCATGTTAGTTGAGATAAACATTTGCAGGAACTATCTTATTACTTATTTTCTTGTAGGTGCAAGGGGAATATGGGTATACAGTAGGATTTGAGTGATAGATAAAAGTTTTAAAGCCTTCAAATTCCGTTCTCTTTGCACGGCTAACATAAAAACAAATGTTCCATTTGACGACAATTTGTTTCAGAAATAGCAACGAATACCTCCGAAATGGTCCACTCTACAAAAAAAAAAAAAAAAAACCACACACATAAATTGTATATTTTAGCAACATATGCATTTTTTGTGAAGTAAGACTTTGTCTACCTCATACGGTTTACTATTTATGCAAAAGTCATCCAGAGTAAACAGCACTACGTAGGCTGTTGCCAGAAAATTTAAAACATACATTTCCTTTGCCATAAAAATATCTCAAACATATGGCATTTTAATAAAAATCGTTAGAACTATTTTCAAGAAAATCAGCATTTTCGAAAACTTTTCCATGTAAAGGGTAATTTTGGGTTGAAGAATGTTCTTCAAAATCTTCGTATCACATCCTTCATAGACATTAAAGTTAAATGGCAACTTTGGTTTTTAATCGACTTTTCGTTTTTAAGTTATGCTGTCCACAGCCTGACAGACCCACACATGGCTCTTTTTCTAAAAATGTCCTTTTTTCACTCAGGGGCCTCAAAACATATATTTCCGGTGAAATCTCGACATCAAAATTTTGGGTGGAATACAATACTATACATGGTAGCGAAAGTAAAAATATCTGATGCCATTAATAGTTGGAAGCTTTCACGGCCGGAGTCAGAATTATAGCTAGAAATTACTTCCGGGCTTAAAAGTTTAGAGGTTTCGTCCACACCTGCTGTGGACATCATCAGTGGCGTGATGTTAGTCTCCTCGGCGATTGTTCAGTTACAATAGAATCGCTGGCTGGAGATGCCGTATTTATATCTCATATACTCGTATATCTGATATCCCGTGTATGAATAAACTTACTCTATTTAATAATTAATGTTAATATTATAATTAACATTCTACTAAATTCATGTCGTCTTCTTATTTCTGAGAGTCTGGTTTTTATAGGCTATACTATATATACTCTGTATACCACTGTGTCATGGCCAACATAACAATAAAATTTGAGAGCGTAACTATCGATTCTTACATGTACAATCGAATAACAAATACATGATTAAAGTGTTGAACACCAGTGAAAATAACATAGAGACCAGTGTATTAAAAATTATAAATGTTTTAAACTTGACTCGCTACTGCTACCGTTCATAATATACAGGGTGTTCATAAAAATACTGCAATACTTTAAAGTAGTATTACGTAGCTTAGCATAACTGTACTGGAATGATATTGGCGACATTGGAAAGAAACACTCAAATATGTTTGTAATATTTTATTTCTTTTAGTTTTTATTAATATTTTTAGAATAATTCATAGGCATTGAATGTGTGAGTGACGCTGCAGACATCAAGGTGATATTCCCATTCCTAGCAGGTTTTCATTATCCTTCATTAGTACCAATAAATGTTCACAGAAGTCTAATTGTTTTGCAGGGTCATCAGCGCTTCAACCTTTGCAGTAATTGCTGTTTGTAAGGGTGAAGCTTCAATCGATGCAGGATCTTATGTACATGGGAAGCTCTCACTTGGGTTTTTCCGTGGTTTTCTTTACATCATTTCCCTTTATTCCAATTCCTTATCATCTTTAAGGTGTACTTTCAGACGTGTAGTGTTGGCGGTGCCGGGCAGATGGCGCGGATGATTGCTCATGGTAACTGCTGTTTTCGGCGCTAGGTAGCGTTTGGCAGGGCTTGTCCTCCGTCGGGGGAGGGGGACGCTCAGTGCGACACCGAAACCGCGGTGTGATGGCTACTTGGAGGGGCGTGACGCAGGGATGAAGAGATCTCAGCACTTCATAGGGACTTCTGCGCGTCTGTGTGGCCTGTCTCCCTGCGACCCTGTGTGGCACCTTCGGTTCCCTCATTTCATCCCTGTCTCCTGGAGGGTGTTAGCCACAATAGACCTGTGTAGCTCGCCTCTGTGTCTGCACCCTTTACCTCTAAGATTGAGTTTCAGTTAAGTTAGGCTTACATTACTACGGGATTGTCAGTAGAACTACAAGTTTCTGGGAGTCTTATCCTCAGAACACTACAACACTATAAGCTAACGGCTGTGGTGCCTTTTTCGTGGCTCTAGAGAATAAAGAATATAAAAAGCATTCCATCATTTCCCCAAAAGGCTTGTGATGCAGTTAACTAAATGCATAACATGGGACAGGTACGAACCACGGCAATGAGTTTAGCCTTTAATTAAATTTTTAGACCCTTATAATAAAAAAGAATGAGGGAGATATAGCTGAAACAGGCACATCCTACTGCCGAGCCACTTTAAATCTTTTCTGATTTATTACAGTCGTTTGTAATCCCGTCGGTTTGTTTGTTTGCTTGTATACAGGAAAGGATAAGCGGAATTTTCCATTCATTGTGGGTTTGGTCTCATTTCCCAATGCTGTGGACAATCTCTGACGTTAGAGGTGAATTTCTTACCTATAAATTTTGCTCACTCATGCACAATGCTCGTTTTTTTTCTTTTCTATTTGGTGGAATTAATGGGTGACGTTTATTATTTGTTTATTTAGCGTCTGCTGGGATGCAGATTCCCAGGACCATTGTTATCAACAATTTCCACACCAGAACGAGGTCAGTGACATAAGGTAATATCTGTTCAGGACGTATCAGCAATTTCCAGGTGTCGGTGTGTGCTAGGAAAACCAATAAACTACCAGCTTTCCTTTGGTAGATTATACATATATCAACCAAATAAAGATAAATACGCTGGCAGAGTATTTAATCATATTATTTTTATAACACAGAACAATTAACTCTCACTGCTGGCCCAGAAACCTGAAAACCTTTAATATTTGGGGTGTTGCATTAAATATCCCTAAAGCCATGCGCATATTGTGAGATGGGTATTATAAATCATTGATCCACTTAAAAGACCACTTATATTTATGTGTCCCTGCACTGTTTTTATAGAATCATGTTTTTCACTTTCTCTGCATCGCACACAGTACTCAGAGAAAGTATTGCATTCCACCCAAAAATTGATATCGAAGCTTCAACGGAAATACGTGTTTTGAGGACCTCTGGATTCAGTAAAAGCATTCTTATTTTCTCTAAAACGTACGTCAAGAGAGAATTAGAGATTTTTTGTAGTGTTTAACGCCCCTTTTACTTACTCTACTGGTAAGTAGGGGAAGTATTATATTCCACCCAAACATTCCATGTCAAGATTTCAGCGGAAATATATGTTTTGAGACCCCCTGAATCCAAAAAAAAAAGCATTTTTAGAAAAAGGTCCGTGTGTGTGTGTCTGTGTGTCAGTCTGTGGACAGCATAACTCAAAAACGAAAACTCGGTTAAAAACCAAAGTTGGTATTTAAGTTTAATGTCTTTCAAGGATGCTACACGAAGATTTTGAAGAAAATAGCCCCACCCTACACTACCCTTTACATGGAAAATTTTTCGAAAATTTTTATTTTCTTAAAAATGACTAACGATTTTGATTAAAATGGCATATGTTTGAGATATTTTTATGACAAATGAAATGTATATCTTGAATTTTCTGGCTATAGCCCCTGTAGTCGTATTTACTCTGGACGACTTTTGCATAACTGGTAAACCGTTAGAGATAGACCAAATCATACTATACAAAAAATGTAGCTCTTGCTAAAATACACAATTTATGTCTCAATAAATTTTCTTGTAGGGTGAACCATTTCGGAGATATTCCTTGTTATGTGTGTGAGTTTTGGAAAACTTAGAACTTTCGTGAAATGGATCATCGTTGCTCATTTTTTATATGTTAAGTGTGCAAAGAGAACAGAATCTCAAACATTTGACTATCGCACAAAGCCTACTGTATTGTAACATTCCCCTTGTACCTACAAGGAAATAAGGAATAAGATAATTTGTACAAATGTTTATCTTAACTAACATGAAGAACACATCAGATTTTTACTACTACTGCACCGCAGGCGATGACACTGATGATACATGGAATGAAGATGGAGCACCGGTGGAATGAGATGGCGGGGGAAACCAGAGAACCCGGAGGAAACCCACCTCAGCGCCGCTTCGTCCACCACGAATCCCACATGCGGTTGCCTGGGAGAAGCGAATGGTCTAACCACTCGGCTACGGCGCGGCAGATGGAGATGGGAAGGGTGTCGAGGAAGGGTATGATTATAGAAAGAGCTCTAAAGTTTTGGTATAGAACCTTGAATTTAGGTAAAAATAACTTGTTAAGGTAGTCTTAGGGATTCTGGACGGACGAGTAGTATCCAAAAAAAAATCTAAAAGTAAATTGGAATGGGGGGACTGTCGGAATAGAAGGGGGAGTAATGATAAAAAATTCTGGAAAATAATAAGAAATACAGAAATTCCAAAACTGTTTGGTGGGATAATGGAAGAAGCCTGGTAGATTACAAATCACTGAAGGAAACACAGGAAAGGGAGACAGATGTTGATAAGGTAAACA
Organism: Tenodera sinensis; assembly: GCA_030765045.1. NCBI lineage: Eukaryota > Metazoa > Arthropoda > Insecta > Mantodea > Mantidae > Tenodera > Tenodera sinensis. The sequence goes on along the minus strand of CM060967.1, from coordinate 22,206,475 downwards.
ATGAACAAAGGGAGGCAATAACATGGTTAAGAACTGGTGTTTGGACATTGAGAGAACTAAGAAAGCGTATCCCTGAGTGAGTGCAACATTTGTGGAGGGAAGGAGAGTCTTTGAACAGACGTGTGGAGGAAAGAATTTCTGGGGCAGAAATGGGACAAGGGAAGTAGGAGAACAGCTTTAACAGGATTCTTAGAAAAGAGGTCAGGAAGTTAGGTCAGGTTTCAAGTAGAGTTAAGAAAAAATGAAACTGGTCTGTACAAAGAGAACAGAATTAACAATATTTGGTATTACTTGTGTGTTAGAAGTTCAAACTGTAACTAATTGTGTTGTGTGGATATGACAAAGAGCATGGACTGAATGTCTTGTCATATTTAAGTATGTACTAACTTAACACAAATAAAGCGAAGTGAAGTTAAGAGACATGTCGATATTTTACCGGAAATATGAGACATTTTCGATGAACACGTGGCGCACGTGGCATTTAAGTTTAATGTCTTTCAAGGATGCGATATAAATATTCCCTAAACCTCCCTTTACATGGAAATTTTTTGAAAATTTTGATTCTCTTTAAAGCGAAATTTGTATGACAAATGAAACGTATATTTTGAATTTTCTGGCTATAGCCTATGTAGTCCCTGGATAACTCTGGATGACTTTTGAATAACTCGTAAACCATAAGAGATAGACAAACTCTTACTCTACAAAAAATGTAGATCTCGCTAAAACACACAATTTATGTCCAAATAAATTTTTTTGTAGGGTGAACCATTTCGGAGATATTCCTTGTCATTTGTGTCAATTTTGGAAAATTTAAAACTTTCGTGAAATAGAACACGTTGTTGATGTTTTTACATGTTAAGTGTGCAAAGAGAACGAAATCTCAAAGCTTTAAAAGATTTGACTGTCGCACAAAGCCTACTGTATTCTAATATTCCCCTTGCACCTACAAGGAAATAAGCAATAAGATAATTTGTACAAATGTTTATCTCAACTAACATGAAGAAGATATAGGAATAAGAGTTTGTAAGAATGACTACTGCAAGAGTAGAGAATGTCACGTGAGTGCAACACATCAGTTTTTTCAATTTGTTTTAACGTTATAAAATTTCTGATAAACAGTACATGATAGCAATGCTATATGCCTTTCCCTTCAGAGAAAAAGAAAATTCAAATAGGGTCTATTTTCATGCTCACGTCTCCAGAAATTATGAAAAATTAGATTCTTTTCTGTTTTTCTAAAACTGAAAAAATATAACTCCATAAAAATAATATATTGTTTTAAAATATACCCTTTAATAATTCTTTAACAAGACATAAGGACACTTTATAAATTTGCAGATGTCGTTGAACTTTTGTTAGGAGTTGTATAATTTTTCAGTTCACCTACAGGGAAAGTCCGATGTTGCCAAGCATCTTTCTCAACCCTTCTATAGATCTCTAAAGGACACAACAAATATACTCATGACTGTTTTCAATGAACTTACCCACGGTTTCGGTTTTAATGATGTTATCTGTATTTATGGGATAAATGTGTAGCCTACACTGATAGACTGTACCCTATAGGTCCCTAAGTACCAATTTATTACACTTTACGACAGGCTGAATACAAATACTTTCGTGTTAAATGAAATACAAGTGATAAAGGCGTTTTGAACTCACCTCTCTCCGCTAAAATGTCCGGTGCTCCGTCAGATCATGTATCTGAAACAAACGAAGAGTCAAATAAGCACTGGATAGTAATAAATAAATACATAAATAAATATAGGTCCTGTTCAGTTTTATTGCTAAGTTAAATCAACCCGGTTTTGGTACGCAATACCTTCCTCGTTTTTTATGCGTCACTAAATCCGTCTCCATAGGCTCTTTGTTTTATATAGCTACATTTTCTCTACACGCAGTAAAATGCTAAATGAGAACATTTTACAACGCACGAATGTCCCCATATACTACCAAAGTCAGACTTCAGTTTACCTCATTTCTGACAAGGGATTGACTTCGCCTAAAACAGCAGATGTTGATTAAAAGTTGTGAACATTGTTTACATTTTCTATGCGTAAGGGAAGTACTGAAAATACGCGTTTTGAGACTCGCTGAATAAAAGAATCAAATGCCTTCTCCGCAAAGGTATGTGTATATCTGTGAACAACACAACTCACAAACAAAGAATCGATAAAATGCCAAACTTGGTATTTTAACATCCTTCGAGGATAGGGCACGAAGGACTTGAAGATAATCCCCGATCCCTGAGTACTCATTACATGGACAATGTTGATCATCTCAAAAATGGCTAAGAGTTTTCATGTCAAACTAAATGTATGGCTTGAATTTTTTCGGAATGTCTCTAAGTTGTCATGATTCTGAATGATTTCTCCAGAGACCGTAGTAGACCGAAAAGGATCTATGGATCTACAAAATTGCAGATGTTAAAACACAACATTTATGTCAAATACAATTATTTTTTGTCTAGTGAACCACTTCCGGAATATTCATTGTTATTTTTTGCACTCTCCAATAGTTGTACTTTTCCCAAATGGGGCGTTGTTATTTTTTATGTCTTGAACACAAATGGAATGAAATGACAAAGTCATCGCATAGCGAGCAGCTGTTTAAAGTGTTGAGGTCATTTCAGCCTATTGTAATTTCCATATTCTCATTGTACCCTCACAGTATTGACCCCAGGATCAGCCAGAGTAAAGACGGTAGGCAAAGAACTGAGGGGAACTTGGCCATAGCCAATATGACAATATACTAGTCTGCTGTTTTACAGAAAAGCTAACTCGGTCTGCAAAATCGAGCTCTCTTTCGATTGAGGAAGGGGTTTACCTCAAAGGGCCTATGTGTGGGTGAATTTAGAACTGTAGGCTGTAAATTTATTAGCCATGTATAACCCAGAAACTCAAGATGTATGCAATTCTACACACCCCATGGATGCACTTTTCCAAAATACGCTGTTTACGCTAAGGTAGCGTGAATAAGTGAAGAAAACGCTCAGGGAATTGAGCGGTGTAAAGGAATGCCAACGCATAAGTTCCTCAATGGATCTGAGTGGTCCAATAAACGTAACGGTCATTAAGTTCATTTTTAACAGGCCAATATCATCGGTAATATATAATTTTTCCAGTCCAACGACTGGGAAAAGTTTGGGAATCGGCATTTTTAACTGAGGAACATTTCAAAATTATAACACTTAAGGTCAAGACTACTTTTCAGTATTAATTATAACTCCTAACGTACAGTAGTAAGCTTAAAGTAAGTGAAACTTACTGTTGATTTCACATTCTCGAATTTCTAACTCCCCCCCCCCCCTCTTCGCATCTACCTAATTTGGAAGTTTGACCGACTGTTTTTTTTTTTTTTTTTTTTTTTTCCGTGACACAAGGAGGAATGTTGCCTTAAATAGAAGTTTATGCAAATAACACCTGTTTTGCAACCGTTCAATTCATCACAAAACTTTAGTGTCACTTTTTAAACCTAACAGTGTACTGTTAAGATAAGGCTTGTCACGAAAATCTTAGTGTCTCCTAAGTTATAACTATTGGCAAATAACAACGCCCTCTTGAATCTTTATGTTTGAGGAGTAGCTTACAAAATACATAGATTCAAATCGTTTAAATGATCTTAATACAATTCGTCATAAAATTGCTGTCATTTTTCAAAGAAAACTACAGAGTGTAATGGACAGTTTTCAAAACAGACACCAAAAATACTTGAAGAACGAAATGAGACCTTAGCAATATGATGTATGTATATGAATAATTTATTTTAGTTTTAAGGATATGTGTGATCAAAAATTTGAAATTGTGAACTAATTAAAATGAAATTTCATTCATTTTCTGCTATTGTTTAGAAAGTGTAATAAAATTTAATTCTTTTTATGCAATTACAAATGTCACTCGCGATAAAAAACATAATAATAATAATAATAATAATAATAATAATAATAATAATAATAATAATAATAATAATAATAATAATAATAATAATAATAATAATAATAATAATAATAATAATAATAATAATAATAATAATAATAATAATAATAATAATAATAATAAACCATTTTGATGTAATATTTTGGCCTTAGGTTCAAAATAAGTCTGCGTTTTAAAAATGTGGTTTGTTTTTCCGTACTTCCTTCACTTTAGACTCTAAACTTTTTTTAAACCTATAGATATGATTTTCTGAAATTGTAATTTTGTGTTTGCAAATTAAAGATATGTTATATTCTTATAAAAGGTTATTCGTCTCTTCACTTAGGGTTAACAGAGATAAACTTTCATTACACATTTACATCTTCGCTCTGGGTGTAAGGCATTAGGGCGAAGTGATAGTCAACTTTTTAAAAGTGATTTGCTATGTGGGTATAAAATCCAAGGAAGCTCCTTAGCTAAACTTACACCAATGAGAAGCTAATGTACCCGCCTATGAACGCTCCTTTTAAAACAATAAACCGATTTTAAGTCGAACTCTTGGCCTTGATGCTCGACACACTCAAGGAAATAATTCACTTGAACATCAATAGGCAAGAGAAAAAGTTTTAAATCTAACCTTAGAACTAAACCTACAAAAGTCTTATCACTTCCTGAGAATTAAGCACGGCAATTACTCAGTACTCCTAGCAGAGAAAAGTGCAAGTGAATCGTTTAATTAACCTTACATCTCTAAGAAATCAATGCACCTGGCTATCAAAGCTCTGGTTCAAAACATGATCAGTTGTTCATCTTTACTTGCTCTACTGATAAGTAGAAGTATTGTATTCCACCCAAAAATTCGATGTCGAGATTTCACCGGAAATATATGTTCTGAGACCCCCTGCATACAAAAACTAAAAAAAAGAGCATTTTTAGAAAAAGGTCCCTATGTCTGTGTGGCTGTGGACAGCATAACTCAAAAACGAAAAGTCGGTTAAAAACCAAAGTTGGTATTTAAGTTTAATGTTTTTCAAGGATGCGACACCAATCTTTTGAAGGAAATAGCCCCACCCTAAACTACCCTTTACATGAAACATTAATCCAAAATGTTTATTTTCTTGAAAACGGCTCTAACGATTTTGATTAAAATGCCACATGTTTGAGATATTTTGATGACAAATGAAATGTATATCTTGAATTTTCTGGCTATAGCCCCTGTAGTCGTATTTACTCTGGACGACTTTTGCATAACTGGTAAGCCGTTAGAGATAGACCAAATCATACTATACAAAAATGTAGATCTTGGTAAAATACACAATTTATGTCTCAATAAATTTTCTTGTAAAGTGAACCATTTCGGAGATATTCCATGTTATTTGTGTCAGTTTCGGAAAAGTTAGAACTTTCGTGAAATGGAGCATCGTTGTTCATTTTTTATATGTTAAGCGTGCAAAGAGAACGGAATCTCAAAGCTTTAAAACATTTGACTATCGTTCAAAGCCTACTGTATTCTAATATTCCCCTTGCACCTACAAGGAAATAAGCAGTACTATAATTTGTACAAATGTTTATCTCAACTAACACGAAGAACGCATAGGAATAGGTTTGTAAGAATGGTTAGTACAAGAGTAGAGAAAGTCATGTGAGTGCAATATATCAGATTTTGAAGTACAAAACATGAATAGCAAGACTTTGATACTAAACATTTCTGTGGTGTGGGACTCAGAACCGACCCTGTCCATGTTATACCAGAGGATGAAATCAAGTATTATAATATAGTCGTGTTCTCGAGGCTGAAAGAATGTGGTGGAACTCCGCCGCGTGGCTGAGATATGGACTTTCGGTGCAGGAAGTGGTATTTCATTCATCCAGACAACAGCGAAGAGAAAGTCAATACATGTTAGGAAGTATGTCTCAGCAAATGATCGGGAACCGTTAGCAACATATTGACTGTCGACCCTGAAATACTTCACCTTCCTACGCGTTTTCCTCCTGAACGGATGGATGGAGACGTTACTCTCAAAGTTCCCGTCGTTTAACCACGGGCCCTTTTAGGAATTCTCTCTACCAAAAAGTTTTCCTCTTCAGTACATCAATTTCTGCTCTCTGCAAACAAGGAAACTGCTTTGTCGCTACTCCAGGTGAACCACTGTCCTGTACTTTGGTGAATCTGAAGCTGTTTGGAAAATTGAATTTTCAGTATCTTTTGAGACAGAATTTTGGTAATTCAATGTCCATTGAGATCCATCCTACTTTAAAATAACAGTAAAAACAGTAAAATATTTATTAAGAGTAGATCTGTTCTGTATATGACGACTTCGAAATTTTTGCATGCCCAAGAGATAACAATCTCTCACATGACTACAAATTTTCAGAAATTATCTTATTGCTCGTTTTCTTGCATGTGCAACGGGAATACACTAGTTAAAAAAAAAAAAAAAATTGGAAATGAATTTTGTGTTTTAATAAGATCTACTTTTTTGTAGAGTAAGATCTGGTCTATCTCTTACGCTTTACCAGTTATACAAAACTCATCCAGAGTAAATTGGACTTCATGAGCTATAGTCAGAAAATTCAAGATATACATTTTATTTGTCATAAAAATATGTCAAACATATGGTATTTTGACTAAAATCGTTAGAGCCATTTTCAAGAAACTCAACATTTTCGAAAAATTTTCCATGTAAAGGGTAGTTGAGGGTGGAGAAATTTTCTTCAAAATGTTCGTGTCGCATCCTTGAAAGACATTGAACTTAAATACCAAGTTTGGTTTTTAACCGACGTTTCGTTTTTGAGGTATACTGTCCACAGGCAAGTATATCTGCAAACCGATATGCGAAGAACGATACTACGTAGGTCAAGTGAACAAATCGCCGGTTTGTATCACTCCGCGGCTAGGTGCATTCGCAATGACAGTACACAGTTACCGCTAAGCGTAAATATAATATGCGTTTTACCCCCACTAAAAGTCGATCTAAATAACATACAGCACCTGGAAATTAACTGCTACTTTACGTCATAGCTAGGTACAATTACACTTTTTCGTTTTCTGCGCACAAACTCTAAGCCAATCTCCAGAGGCAGCTTATGGAGGGAAGTTCGTTTTAAATCTGGAAAGTTGGGATAAGAGTTAACTGCCAACAGCACTTTGTTTAACGTAGGGAGAGAAATGTTCATTGTTAACAAAGAGCTGGCGAGTTTTCCGACGTATTGCAGTTGTCAGAAATTCGTCCAGCACTTGCCTGGCACGTGGTCTCTTCTTGCCGGGAGTTTTGACTTCACTACCTACCTGAGGATTTTTCTTTGAGTACAGTTTAAATATTTGAAACTAACATACTTGTAAACTCGGATGTTAATTTTAGCACGTAATCTATTTATAGCAAATTCGGGTAATTTCTGGCAGAACTTGTTAAACGCCGCGCCAAATAAGTTAGGCCGCTTACAAATTAACGTAACTGCGTGTTCTTATAATTACAATTCAACTATGCTGAGTTCGTGCTTTAGGAAACATTAAGTGAGATTTCAGGCCAACCTGCGAATTTATAAAGTTTTTATTATTGTAAGTCGCCCTTGGGGTATTTATCTCTGATGTGAGATTCCTTTGAGGTCTAACCGGGAAAGTACGAATCGGTTGGGAGGTAGCTTAGTGGCTAGAGCAGCCGCTCAATAAGCGGAAGATCCATGGTTCAAATCCCCGCTATGGAATAGAATTTTTCAGTCCTGATTCCACCAATTAAACATTGCTCACATGCAACTTGTGTGTTTAAAAATACCAACACTAAGTTTTTTGGTACAAATAGATGATAATTACCTCATTATATTTACTTCAGAATATACTGTTATATATACTGCGAGAGTTTTACATTTCATAAATACATTACATCAAAGAAGGACGGTACTTTCATTTGTAATTTCATGTTGTTTTAAGCGTTATATTATAGCTAGCAATTAGATCTTATTTAATTAATGGAGTCTTGAGCACCTGTGCATTAATTAAAGCATATCATATCAAGAATAGGCACAAGTTGAAATAACAGGTAAGGTTAAATACACAGGTTGGTAACCCGCGTTCTGTTATCACATATAATGAGAGGTTTAGGGCTTGGTTTAACCGCCAAGCATTGCGCAGGGTCAATTTCCCAGTGCGTAGGACGTGTCTGTAGATGACAGTATTCAGTCTGCCTTTACCACGGGTTTCTCTTTCCAGGCCTCTACTCGACATTACCACCCAACTTCCATTAGCAATATAGCACGTTTTGCTTCGGGGGATAATGGAACCTTAATTCATTTAATTATACCACTAAACATCTTCAAATAAATTAACTAAGGTAATGCAAAGGAGGTATTTGGACATAACCTATGTTGAGATCATAAGAGCATATCCATTTTTTTTATAAATAATGATAGTAGCTTCTTAATTGGGCGATTGTTTACTTAGTGTAACCCCTCCTGCGTATTTTTGGTCTTACTAGTGCTTCTATTTAAGGGTACGCCGAAGGGAAAAAAGTGATTTTCTGAAACATTGAAGTTAGACTTAATTTTGATATTACATTCCAATGTATAATCACATTCCTCATATTTTAATTAATTTATATCAATTTTATTCTGTATATATAATCAAAATCTATGACCTCCAACAGATGTTGAACAACAGTGTTGATTTTTTAAAATTGTATCTCTTATTACTTTTGTAACAAACGAAAGGAAGGAAATTTTAATATAATGATCAGTAATTCTCATAACAATTTGTTCAATACCGAAAAATATAAAAAAATTTAAAAAAGGTATAAGAAATATCAAAATTTTATTACTGCCATAACATTAAAATAGAAAACAAAATACTTACATGCCGCGAGTTCAGAGTATAAGAGGAGGCAATATGCATCTGAAACTTTTAGGGAGACTTTTTCACATTAAAAGAAGGAAACAAGATTTAGAAATTAGCTTTTGTTTTACTCAGAATGCCGCCATCGCCCACATTTGCCCTGAGCGCCAATTTTTGAGCGGCGGGAGAACTTGAAGTTAAGTCGACCAGGCCACGGTGGAGTGCAGGATGGGGTGTCAAAGGTCAGCGATCGTTTAGGAACGCTACTTTTCAAGGAGGATAGCTATTCTATTGGCTTTACGAGGCTGAGTGCACTCCTGAACAGACCTCCCAGTAGTGAAATATCTGTACGCCGGTACCAGTGATCGAACCCGGATCCCCGCGCTTGAGGCAGACGCGCTACCACTACGCTACAGGATGGCCGCTCTATTTTTAAGTCAGCTTAAAGTAAGTAAAAAGAAACAACTTCTATACCGAAAAGCTTTACATAAAACAAACTGGTTTATTTGGCAAACTAGTAGTTATAACAGCAGTAACCATATTTTAAATAACAAAAAAGACAATTTTTTTTAAAAAGCCTTAGCATTTAGTTACATTCGGGCCGAAATGACTTCTCGACGGGGCCTTAAACCCACTCACTCAGGTTCTCTATCACTCACCCACACACACACACTCACTCGCTCACTCACTCGTTCTCTCACTCTCACAGACTCACCACTCACTCACTCTCCCACTCACCCACCCACCCACTCACACACCCACCTACTCACTCACTCTCCTACTCACCCACCCACCACCCACTCACTCACTCTCCCACTCACCCACCCACCACCCACCCACTCACTCTCCCACTCACCCACCCACCACCCACTCACTCACTCTCCCACTCACCCACCCACCACCCACTCACTCACTCTCCCACTCACCCACCCACCACCCACCCACTCACTCTCCCACTCACCCACCCACCACCCACTCACTCACTCTCCCACTCACCCACCCACCACCCACTCACTCACTCTCCCACTCACCCACCCACTCACTCACCCACCCACTCACTCACTCTCCTACTCACCCACCCACTCACTCACTCTCCTACTCACCCACCCACCACCCACTCACTCACTCTCCCACTCACCCACCCACCACCCACTCACTCACTCTCCCACTCACCCACCCACCACCCACCCACTCACTCTCCCACTCACCCACCCACCACCCACTCACTCACTCTCCCACTCACCCACCCACCACCCACTCACCCACTCTCCCACTCACCCACCCACTCACTCACCCACGCACTCACTCACTCTCCTACTCACCCACCCACTCACTCACTCTCCTACTCACCCACCCACTCACTCACTCTCCTACTCACCCACCCACTCACTCTCCTACTCACCCACCCACCCACTCACTCTCCCACTCACCCACCCACCACCCACTCACTCACTCACCCACCCACCCACTCACTCACCCACCCACCACCCACTCACTCACCCACCCACCACCCACTCACTCACCCACCCACCACCCACTCACTCACCCACCCACCCACTCACTCACCCACCACCCACCCACTCACTCTCCCACTCACCCACCCACCACCCACTCACTCACTCTCCCACTCACCCACCCAGTCACTCACCCACGCACTCACTCACTCTCCTACTCACCCACGCACTCACTCACTCTCCTACTCACCCACCCACTCACTCACTCTCCTACTCACCCACCCACTCACTCTCCTACTCACCCACCCACCCACTCACTCTCCCACTCACCCACCCACCACCCACTCACTCACTCACCCACCCACCCACTCACTCACCCACCCACCACCCACTCACTCACTCACCCACCCACTCACTCACTCACCCACTCACTCACTCACCCACCCACCACCCACTCACTCACCCACCCACCCACTCACCACCCACTCACTCTCCCACTCACTCACCCACCACCCACTCACTCACCCACTCACCCACCCACCACCCACTCACTCACTCACCCACCCACTCACCACCCACTCACTCACCCACTCACCCACCCACCACCCACTCACTCACCCACTCACCCACCCACTCACCACCCACTCACTCACCCACTCACCCACCCACCACCCACTCACCCACCCACTCACCACCCACTCACTCACCCACTCACCCACCCACCACCCACTCACTCACCCACCACCCACTCACTCTCCCACTCACTCACCCACCCACCCACTCACTCACCCACTCACCCACCCACCACCCACTCACTCACCCACCCACCCACTCACTCTCCCACTCACTCACCCACCCACTCACCCACCCACCACCCACTCACTCTCCCACTCACCCACCCACCACCCACTCACTCACTCACTCACTCACAGACTCACTCTCCTACTCACCCACCCACTCACTCACTCTCCCACTCACCCACCCACTCACTCACTCTCCTACTCACCCACCCACCCACTCACTCTCCCACTCACCCACCCACCACCCACTCACTCACTCACAGACTCACTCACCCACCCACTCACTCTCCCACTCACTCACTCGCTCATTTAGTTACATAATATTCTAGTTTAAAATAATGAATAAGTTTCACATGTAAAATGTTATACCTGGATGGGGAGAGGAAGAACTGACAAAGGGCAGGGGTGGTTAAACCTATCTACTCAGGCAGCTAACTACCTGAAATCTGGGTCTCAGTGATATTGCTTTATTTGGGAACCCCCTATACAACTACTACTACACCTCTTCGAAATTATTAAAAAAATCGACGAAAGAGGTTTAGTGACACCCTTTGATGACTTCATTTGGGCAAAAAGTGAATTAATTTTTTCTACCATAGTTTTTTCTGCATGCATAAACAGGTTTGGCTTCCATTGAAAGCTGCATTAAAATTTAACAACATTATCCTAGTGCGTTCCCAAAATGAAATAACATACAAACCAACAAAATTGAAAAATTAAAATTGAACCTCACGTTGCTCTAATTTAGTTTCAAATCATAATAAAAGAACTTTATTTCAGAAATGCAATTAAGTTCGTAAAATGGCGGTTCTACCACAAACAAGGAGGGGTTGTAATGAAGTAATCTATAAAGAATGGTGGGACAGGAACGGATATTACTCTATTAGAAGTTGGCACCTCTGCACATATTCGATTACGTACCATAATAAGCGCTTTCGTCAGCTACCGTTCTTGTACATGGGTCCAATTTAATAATGAACTGCACTTTATTGGGTTAGTGTTGGCAGTGGAGTAGAGACTGATCCGCTTCTGAACGTACTCAGCTGAAATAAGAGCTACTTCAATCCTATAAAGGTTTGGGAAAAAGAAAAACGGGACCCTTTAATGTCCATTTTTCCTTTTCTGCTACGTAATACCATATAAGAGGATAGACAAACTGCTGCACCCGATCCAGAACTTGGAAATCTTGATCTTAGTTGTACATGATTTTGAGACCACTTGAATACAGAAAGCGTTAGCCTACTTCTAAAACTTAGGAAAAAAGTGTAACAGCTTTCCGGAGGTCGAAGGTTCGATTCCCACGGCCGACCTTTCTGACCTTGGGTTTTTTCGGCGTTTTCCCAAGTCACTAAGGCGAATGCTGCGAAAGATTTTTACCTTACATCCCCCGGTCACTGCCTTTCATTTCAATCATTTCATTCTATCTATCCGGTCTTTCCAGGTCATACGAGTTCGACGGGAGGCTCTTCTCGCTCTGAGAATACGATGCTCGGCTGAGGGAGGCGCTATAGTGGGCCGACCGCTCTTCCAGGGAGACTGATTGGTCAGCCGAACGAGTGGCGGGCTCTGTGGGGCAACCTGGAACTATGTCGGGTTGAAGAACAGCCATGGGTATTGTTTTCTGTGATTCTCATGGTGTGGTGCTGATAAATGGGCAGAACCATCACTACTGAGAGACTTTCCATCAGGTAAAGGACCTCCGCACAGTTCTGGGATTGTTCCTACGCTTCCAAATGATTCCACGTCCCCCACGTTGGCCCGTTGTACTAACCATTCTTACAAACTCTTATTCCTATATCTTCTTCGTGTTAGTTGAGATAAACATTTGTACAAATTATCTAATTGCTTATGTCCTTGTAGGTACAAGGGGAATATGGGAATGCAGTAGGCTTTGTGCGATAGTCAAATCTTTTAAAGCTTTGAGATCCCGCTCTACTTGCACGCTTAACATATAAAAAATGAACAACGATGTTCCATTTCAGGAAAGTTTTAATTTATTTAGACATAAAGAGTGTGTTTTATTGAGATCTACATTTTTTTTGCATAGTAAGATTTTGTCTATCTCTTACTGCTAACGAGTTATTCAAAAGTCATCCAAAGTAAATAGGACTCCATATACTATAGCCAGAAAATTCAAAATATACATTTCATTTGTCATACAAATATCTTAAACATATGGCATTATCATCAAAATCGTTAGATCAACATTTTAGAAAATTTTTCTATGTAAAGAGTAGTTTAGGGTGGGGCTATTTTGTTCAAAATCTTCGTGTCGCATCCTTGAAAAACATTAAATTTAAATAACCGACTTTTCGTTTTTGAGTTATGCTGCCCACAGACTGACAGACACACGGTCCTTTCTATAAAAATGCCGTTTTTGGATTCAAGGGGCCTCAAAACATATATCTCCGTTGAAACTTCGACATCGAATTTTTCGGTAGAATACAATAATTCCCCTACTTACCAGTAGAGAAAGTAAAAATAAAAACAGAACATTTTCTCCTAAATCTTGTTTTCCGCCTCAGAACAATAACTTTTAGAATGATCCTCATAAACGAAGCACAACTGTATTTCAAATAGGATTCATAACTTACATGTTTATTCTAAAGAAAGGAAATCGTTTTATTACTTGCTTTTAAGAGAAACATGAAATGTTCGTTGTTGCGATTTATTTATGAAAAGATAAAGCTAATAGAAAGAAAAGAAATGACAAATGGAAACCGTGAACATAAAAGCTGCACGATACAGCTCTGTTCCGGTCCAAGCCATTTCTTCTGTCCGATAGTGCCAATAAAATGAGAAACGAACACCATTCTTGGCATTATATCAACAGATATCAGGTATTATGGGCCACAAAGCTTAGCATAAAGCTAAAGCAGAACAGGGCGACAAAAACCGTTGTTTAAAAATTGCTTGGTGGAAAACTGATGTCTTTTAGTGAAAAGACGTCTCCAGGCATGTAAATCTTGCTCTTCAATGAGACTTTATTGAGAAATAAATCGCTTGCCTTATGTAAACAAATTACGTTTTACTCAACAATTTTTAGTTTCTCTACTGGTAAGTAGGGGAGGTAATGTATTCCACCCAAAAAATTGATGTCGAGATTTCACCGGAAATACATGTTTAGAGGCCCCCTGAATCCAAAAAGAAAAAGCATTTTTAGAAAAAGGTCCGTGTGTGTGTCTGTGTGTCGGTCAGTCTGTCAGTCTGTGGACAGCATAACTCAAAAACGAAAAGTCGGTTAAAAACCAAAGTTGGTATTTAAGTTTAATGTTTTTCAAGGATGTGACACGAAGATTTTGAAGAAAATAGCCCCACCCTAAACTACCCTTTACATGGAAAATTTTTCGAAAATTTTCATTTTCTTGAAAATGGCTCTAACAATTTTGATTAAAATGACATATGTTTGAGATATTTTTCTGACAAATGAAATGTATATCTTGAATTTTCTGGCTATAGCCCCTGTAGTCGCATTTACTCTGGACGACTTTTGCATAACTGGTAAACCGTTAGAGATAGACCAAATCATACTATACAAAAAATGTAGATCTTGCTAAAACACACTATTTATGTCCCAATAAATTGTCTTGTAGGGTGAACCATTTCGGAGATATTCCTTGTTATGTGTGTGAGTTTCGGAAAATTTAGAACTATCGTGAAATGAATCATCGTTGTTCATTTTTTTATGTTACGTGTACAAAGAGAACGGAATCTCAAAGATTTAAAATATTTGACTATCGCACAAAGCCTACTGTATTGTAACATTCCCCTTGCACCTACAAGAAAATAAGCAATAAGATAATTTGTACAAATGTTTATTTTAACTAACATGGAGATATAGGAATAAGAGTTTGTAAGAATGGTTAGTACAAGAGTAGAGAAAGTCATGTGAGTGCAACACATCAGATTTTTTATTCATATTTTAACACTTACTCGTTTGAGATAGTCCTTTAAGACCACGTTGTAAATCTGCAGTACTTTATGAGAAATAGTAATTGTGTATTTGAGTGCATTTCGAATATGCTATTCCAATTTGAACCACATAGGAAAAGTTTAAACGCTATCCCGATATAATGTATGGATTTCTGTTATTGAGTACTGAATTAGTAAAATCAGTATTATCGTGATATTTAGCAGTAAAATAACATCTGAATTACGGTTTAGAGGCTTTTGTTTTACTTCAAGCGATTCGATTGGTTAGATTAGCACAGTTAAAAAGGAATACTTTTGCTTTACATGATACGCATACTTCTGTTGTAATATTGTCACGTAGGACTTGACAATAATGGCGGCTCTACCAGTTGTGGCGGTAGTTAAGGAGCGCACCACCAGAGGTCAGGGTAAACAGTAGACGCCGGGCGTCTACAGCACAGGATTTTGTGCCATGATTGGAAGGGAAGTACATACGGAAATTTTAGGCCTTCAAAGTTTCATCTTGAAAGAGTTCTTTAGAGATCAGAATTTCACAGATTCGTCTTGGCATGTGCAATTAACTCACTTAGAAGTTCTAGCGGTACACGTCATCTAGCTCACTCCACGTGTACGTATGCTGAACATGGTTCTCAAGGAGTTGTAAATTCTGTTCCTGCAACATGAACTTCCAGGAAATCATTTGCACGTGTGGTAGCAGGAAAAATTATGTCTCAAATATCTCAGTTATATAAGTTTGTACTTTTTCAAAACGTACAAAAATATAATAATCACAACCCATTTTGATGATCCTTTCACACTAAAAGTAATAGGTATATCTTTTTGAAAATCACGGGGCTGTAAATCACCTTCTAATTTCATGCCATAAGCTCTGAAAGATTAAAATAATCTACGAAGTCCTAGTACTTGAATATGAAAATAGAGTTATAAAATAATATGATTGCGGATAAAATCTTGAGTTTTTAGTTGGGAATGCCTTTGCTATTCAAAATAATGACCATAAACACATAAACACTCACACTAATATTACTGAGGTAGATTAAACTCACATTATTAAAGCTAATATATGTAAAAACCACGGAGATTCAGTCATTCACATGAGTGTGTTCAACCTCTTGTATGGTCAAAATTTGAATCACGTCTTACAGACTTCACTTCTGTCTTCAAAGCAAACGGGGTTTGCACCTTTGCAGACATTGTTTTCATTTTCTTGTCACGTGATCTGCGACTAATTATACACCGTTTTATTCTGTCGTTTCGGTTGCGTCTCATCTACCAATTCAGTGTCTAAATTCCTCCCTACGCATTATATTTCTTATATTTGCTCTAAAAGTCATATTTATTCTAATGAATTACACAGTAAGATACTACAGCTCTCATTAAACATAAATACTTAAACAATTGGTCTAACAAAGAAATGCAAGATATCTGTGACTATTGCTCAGTATATAGATATAAAGAAATTGTCATATCGCCATTGCTAGGATTTAACTAGTTTAAGAAAAAAATGTTTTGAATACCGTTTCAGCTCAATTACTTAATATTTTTAACCAGGTCATGATAAATTTTAAACCTTTAATCTCTAAAGCTCTCCTGAAAATTTCAAGCTAATAAGTTATAAACTAGGGTCTAAGGAGCATTTTGAACAGTGAAAAATGCTGGAAAAAAATGAGAAAAATGGAATTTAAAGTTTAAATATATATTTTTGTACTTTAAATAAATCCAATAAATTTAAAATTCCCAGCACCATATATGGGACCCTCTGTTGCTTTCTACTCGGCCACATTAGCAGTTTTTGAGAATTTTAAGTTTGCTTGGTTGTTTCTTAATATGAAAGCTTTTCTTTCGCCTTCACATTGTTCACAAAATTTAGAAACATTCTTCTTCGCTAACCTCTTCACTATACACGTTCGCTAATTTAACCACCAAATTCATAAAATATCTGCTTGTTACGGCTTTACTACAGACTAACGAATAATTTAAAACCTAATAAGTAACTAAAAATGTTTAATATATAACTGAAACACTGAAATAACCTGGCAAGATTACAGAACACTGACTGCATTTCTCTGTTTGGAAGCAAAGCATGTGTCAGATCCGCGGCATTTCAACTACGTATATAGAATTCATTTAGCACATCCAACTCATAACCTATCTGAAGCGAAATTCCCTGCAAGTGACTAATATCAAAGCCAGTGAAAACGAAAAAACCATTTCGTAGCGATGAAGTTTAACAAGGAATGCTCACCCACATTAGGACATCTAAATGTCGTCCTGGAGCGACATATGCCCAGAGAGCTAAGCGCTAGGTAACTGTATTCATGCCTCTGCAGATGCATTAGCATGCCACGTGCTTCCATTATCTCTGTACAGATTGAGCATTTGCTATTACCATTAACCATATTCTTATTGTTTTAGACTTACGTGGAAGTTTGAATCCTGGTATTTACCTTAACAACTGAGGGAAACCAGGAAAAACAGAATCCAGATATATTGGCCAACTCAACAGCTTTAAACCCGGGTTTAAATCCTCTCGAATGCAGGCCAAATTCGTTGGCACCTGGGGCTTTCCGCTTTGTTGATTTTCACCATTATGTTTGGTAGCTGCTGATAGTGGAGGAACAACTTTAGGAAATTGTACAGGATATGGTTAGAAAATACTATGGGAATATGTTAGGACAATTTTGCGCGAATAACTTATTTATTTGCTTCTTTATTTTGTGTGAAAATACAATTTCATAGTGTTTCTGATGAACAGATATAATCTTTCTTTAAACACTACTCCTTCCAGCTCTCTTTTATTAAATCGGCAGCCTTTTCAGCTATCATGATGGTAGGGGCATTTGTGTTACCACTTACATGAGTTGGCATAATGGAGGCATCGATCACCCTTAAATGCTTGATGCCGTGAACCCTTAATTCCGGATCTACTACGGCGGTGGGATCGCTGGATGGTCCCATTTTACAAGTACCAACTGGATGATAGACTGTACCGCTTTGCTGTCTGACAGCGCACCTCAAATATTCATCTGTGCCAAAGGTAAGGTTTCCACAACCAGGTGCAGGTGTTTCATCCAGAGTAAGTCCCGCTTTCCTGAATGTAGGAGTGTATTTCAAATGCATACATAGTTTAAGGCCTATTATTTCCACATCAACATCGATATCTTCAGTAAACACATTCGGTACTATTCGAACGAGACGTTTGGGATCAGGAGACCTTAGAGCTACATAACCATGGCTTTTTGGGCGTAACACGTATGGAGTAATCGAGACTCGACTGTAATAGCAAAATGGATAGGCGAGCGTCAAGGGACAGTTCTCAGGCAAAAATTGACTGAGGAGGTACTCAATATCGGGGTAATGTGCGGATGAATCATTAAGACCGGAGTATGTATATGCTGTCACTTGGCAGGCACCTGAGGATGCCCAAAGACTCTCTGCCGGTGCTGATCTGTAATTGGCACCATCTCGCTCTATCTCCTCGTAAGTTCTAGGAACGGTCTGCTTGTCTGGAGCCACCCGATACATACAGGTCGCACCAGAATGATCCATAAGATGTTGGCCAACTCCCGGTAAATCACGAATAACATGAATACCGAAAGATTCTAGATGCTCTTTGGGACCGATGCCGGAGAGCATAAGTATTTGAGGAGAATTCATGGTTCCTCCAGAAAGAATTACTTCCTTCCTGGCGTATATTGTCTTCACAATTGTCGTACTTTGTTCCCAGAAAAACTCTACGCCATTGGCCGTCTTGTTCTTCTCATCAAATAAGATCTTAGAAACTCTTGCGTTCGTTACCACCTTGAGGTTCTTACGTTTTCCTCTGACAGGTTTCAGAAAGGCGCTGTAGGTACTCATGCGAACTCCATTCCTCTGTATTGCCTGTAAGTGCATTGTTCCTTGCCTGTTTTCAGAATTAATATCAATCACTGGAAAACCTAGGTCTTTAAATCCGTTCAATATATCCCTTGCATTTGGATCATAATGGGGGAATCTGCCAACATCTTGATATCCTCCTGTGCTATGATGTACGGTATCTCTAGCAATGTCCGGGTCCAAATTATTTTCCGATTTTCTGAAGTATGGAAGAACTTCTTCGTAAGTCCATCCTGTATTACCTAAAGAAAGAGGGGGAAAAACAAGGTTTATTATCTTGTAATGTTATAAGAGCAAACAAACAGAGTGGGAGGGAAGTCATTACATTCCTTCTAATATGTGCTTCATAGAAGGGTTACAAACAAAATGTCTAATGGCATATTCTTCTTTCATCACTCTATTTTGGAGAAATAAATGGTTTTTGATCCAAATTCTATGCGTAATTCTACACGAATGTACGAAGGTAACAGCTCGTTACTTGTAAGGTGCATAGAGTAAATTTTACTGACATAGCTTCGGTAGTACTTAAAAGACGTGAAGGAATACACCAAGCAGTTTTTTTCACTCGTGCAGTAAGTCGACAACGTTGCGTTGAGGTTGGTCACGGAATTTACCTGCTTTGTGGATATAAACACGTCTGGCACTTTCGCTTAATTTTTTGGAAACTAACACTTGTGATAGGCCTACGCTCGCGCAGTAAATACGGAAGGACAAGGCAGGTTATTTGTTTGTGTTCTCAAGAAGCGTCGTTACTGTGTTTGTTTATGTACTGAGTTAGGGAAACGGACACCGACACAATCTGCAATGTTGCCAGCTTGTTTTCGATAAAACTAAAATACCTCCGTAGGAAATGGTCAGAGACAAAAACGTAAAATACAAAATTTGTTCCAAATCCTGAGATCTATCACTGGTTTAAATTAACTTAATGACTTCCCTTCCACGCGGTATAAATTCAGTATCCTTGTGTAGTGTTCATAATACAGTTTTCGCTACAAAAAACATTCAAAGAGTGTATATGTGTATCTATAAAGAGCATAACTCAAAATACCAGAGCGTATCATTTAAGTTCAGCATCTTCCAAGGATGCGACATAAAGATTTTCAAGAAAATTGCTCAACCAAAGTAACCTTTATGCGCAACAATTGTCAAAGACTTCATTTTCTTAAAAATTGCTCTAACAGTTTTGATTCAAATACCAAATGGAATGAAATGAAATCTTATCTTCAATTTTCTGGGAATGGTCTCTGACGTCTGGATTACTTTTGCATAACCATAACTGAAAGAGATAATCCTACTCCACAAAAAGAGTAGATGTAAAGCACAGACTTAATGATATTTAGCTTTAAGTTAATCGTTTTCGAGATATTCCCTGGCATTGGGTTCAATTTTCAAATATTTGTATTTTTTTCAAATGGAAAGTTATTATTCGTTTATTCTTTTTTACTTTGCTGGTCAAGTAAGAAGAACAGAATTTACAGCGCATAACATGGCGTGCAAAAGATTTGGCTGTCACTTACGTTTAGATATTCCTTACTCCAGTTGTATCTGGAATGAAATACGCAACCAAAGCATTTGTACAAATGTTCTTATCACTTAACATGAAGCAATGGAACAAAAGCTTATTAAGAATAGTTTGTTGAAGAATGGCTAGCGAAGGCAATGTCATTGTAACATATCAGAGTTTTAAAAATGGTATTATATGTACCATTTTATTTCCTGATTGATTTTAAATCACTTCACGAAAGAAAAAAAAATTACATATTCAAAGGTTATTTGTATATGCATCCCCTATACTGAACAATTTAAATGTAAACTTGATTTCAGTTTAATCTACGTTTGACTCTGTCTAGAATCATTCTTTATCACAACGACGGGCCCTTAAACCCGACACACTCACTCACTCATTCTTTATCACAAGGAAGGCCGCCAATTAGTGATAATAGTTCCAGGGAATGTAAACGCGAATTTATGTGCCGGTATATTAAAAGGATTATCAGGTGTCTTAAGTACTCCCGAACCAAGGTTTTATTCCGAAAAAGTAATTATTTTAGTGATTCTTCGAAAAGTCAAATATATTATCTAAACTAAGATAATACTATTGAAAAAGGCGAGAAAAAGAAGATAGTTTGTGATTGGTGTGAAAATTCGCTAAATATTACGACGCACAATCTTGAACTCTCTAAAAAGTTTAACTATCTCGCTAAAAATCAGCAATTCTGACTTTGCATACAAGTGTATAAAGTATCCTATTCAGAATTGAATTTACCTTATTTTTGTGCCACGCTCGAGATAACAAAAGAGTAGTCATCGCTCCTGCCGGCTGAGGTTATCGACGGAAAAACCATCATCCCATCATGGTTAGTACAAGAGTAGAGAAAGTCATGTGAGTGCAACACATCAGATTTGTATTTTTGGAACAAATACTGAGCAGCAATAAGAAATTATTAAACCCAAGGTTCCATATGTTATCATTGATCTTTCTTCTCCTTATTTAAATTTCTCTTTCTTTACAGTGGTTTCTATCCTTGCATTTCTATTACTTTGATTTACTATTACATTAAATTCACACAGAAACACGTTAATACTTCCAGGCCCTAGGGAGGATGGGGAATAATCCTAGTTAAAATAAATCCCTTCCTCCAGCCGGAAGTCGACCCCGTGATTTCTGGATTTGAAGGCTGGCGTGCTAACCACCAGACCACTGTGTTAATTACGCAGTCCTCAAGTACCAACACAAACATCAGCACGCAAACCCCTAACAGGTAGTATGTACCGTGTGAAAGCAAGTTGATATAATTACCCAATTCGGCCCAATGGTCATAGTCTCTTCTATTGCCTCTGTTGTATGTCATAGTATTAATTGAACTGCTGCCACCTAACACTTTACCACGAGACCATAACGCAGGATTTCCTCCGTTGTACTGCGGCTGAGGGTCTGTTAGGTAACCCCAGTCAATTCTTGAGCCTAGGAGGGCGGCAAAGAACCCTGGAATTTTTGCCATCTCTGGTTCTTCACCTCCTGCCTCCAGAAGCAACACATTGTAATCCTCAATCTCGGAGAGTCTGCAAAAATATTCATAAAATTCGATTGAATAGTCGATTGAGCTTTGAAAGATCTGTTACAATAGTCACTAACAACGCTCTCTGTCAATCCATCTGGGTTCTGTAGGCCCCTGACGAGAAAACGTCTGAGGCCTTGTTTGCTCTCTGGAGAAACAGTGGAACATCGCATAGATGTATCTACGCTACACTTGAATTAACGTTACTTGCCAATTCTCACAGCTCCCGGAGCATGCGTTTCACGCGTGGCGTAATGGTTGGCGTGTGGTTCAGTTGTCATGAGAACGAGGTTTAAATTGAAGTAGCCAATAATCTTCTGAGTTAGGGCGTAGCATGTGGAGGGGGGTTTAACGGCGATTTCGTCATGATAACAAACCCATACGCTGCGGACGGAACGCATGCCGTGGGAGCTGTCAAAATTGGCAGGTAACGTTAATTCAAGTATATCTACTGCGTCCGCCCACGAGGCTGTGTCTGTAACGTATGTCTTAACATCAACTAACGTTACGTTCGAAATGAACTGAATATCTTTAAGTTAAGACAGAAAAAAGCAATATAGAAATAAGTGGTTAAACATTCCCAACCTAATTTTAGATTACAAACCATTAGGTAAAAGAAATATATGTAGACCAAGAAAAAACTGGACACAAAACTTTAAATTAAATTCTATGAGACCGGAAAGAGCCTTGATGGTTTAAACACGGAACTATCTTGGGTGGAGAAAACTTGCTATCCTAGTCGGGAATCGAACCCGGGACCACTTGGTTGAGAATCCAGATCAAACACCACTCGACCAGATAGCAGTAACGTGCAACTTGCGTTTAATAAAGCTTTAAAACTAATAAAAAGGGAAAGAATTAAAAAGCTTTGGTTATACAATTACAGTCGGCAACAATGACGCGTACTCACATACAACATTGCGCACTGTTGAAAGTTACAAAACGGCCATTGAAACGTCACCCACGTTTGGCGGGCTAGTGAAGAAGAATGAAAAAATGTGCAAGGCCAACTGTGCAAATAGAGGACAGAATTGGTCACTCTACCCTTTCCAACCTTGCCCTACACATGGCTACTTTGTAGAAAAATAATTAATTTCCATTGAACTGACTGATAGTTGGTTAAACTAGAAGCGTATTAAGGTATCTTATCTCATATGAACTGAGACCTCCTTGTGTCATTTACCGGGAACGCGTCAGTGAGTTGGAGAATTGAATGTGAACGGAGACCAGAATATTCGTGGTTCCAATCCCCGCTATGGCATTGTATTTTTCTGTCTTAGTCTACTCTTTCCAAGTATCTTTGATGTACCTGTGGTTTGAACATCGACATTTGTTTATATTTTCTGTAGCTGAAGTGCTTTGCAGTTGTTAATAAATGAAATGTTGCAAGATGTATCGTTATTTGTCTTTATATAATATAGACGCAACGCCGCTCAATGGTGGCGTTATGTCAGATGCAGCCCCCTCCCCCCCCCCCCCCCCCCCCCCCCCCCACTGTAACCCTGAGGACTGAAGAGCGTTTATTTTGCGTGCGCTTTAAGCACGTAATACGCGCAGAGCTTGGCTTCACTAGGCATCTAATGGAACAGCACACGTGTTCAAGGTCGCGAAATCAAAGCGCGCGTAAACGTGTGTCTTAGTGGGGAGCAGAAATGAAATGTTAGAACGCACGTAATCTGCAAGCCGCGTGCGCAATGAACTGACTACCCTAGGCAGAGAAAAATTGAAGCACCTCACATTCAGCGAGTTTCATTTGCGTTCTGCTTCTCCAAGAGCCTCTGCAATTGCAAAGAGGGATATATAACTGAGGTTGAAATTTGTCCAGGGTACCGTGTGTGAAGTATCTATACAAGGACAAGCGTCACTTTATATTTGAAAGAAGTTCATTAAATGCTGATATTCGAAAATAGTTAAAAATGTTGTCACTATCTTCACTAAGTGGAGAACACGGTGTGTGTGTGTGTGTGTGTGTGTGTGTGTGTGTGCGTGTGTGTGTATGTGTGCGTGTGCGTGCGCGCGTGCATGTGTGTGTTACCTGTCTTGAACATATACATACCTGTTTGCCAGAACGCATCCTGCCGACCCACCACCTACAATGATAAAGTCAAAAGTGTCCCCATTCTTTAGGGCGGTAGAGGAAGCTATGTCTTCTATTGACTGAGGGGTCAGTAAGGTTACTATTGTGTTTACCAGAGTAACGAGTGCACTACAATTATCGTTACCACCCATCTGAAAACATGCAATCAGAAGTTTGTTTTACATTAAAAAAAATTGCAGAACATTTTAGGATATGTGCAGTAAATTAATATTGGATGAAAACGAATATAAAAGCAGTAATAGTTTATTCCAAATTTAATACCTTAAGAGCAAACTTAAGCACTCTGCTTGAGAAGAAAGGCCTGCCCAAAAATGACAATCCACTTAAATGCCAAAATTCGTTCAGCATCTTTCAATCCACCTATGTGGACAACCAATTGTCGCAGAAACTATTTAAAATATCACATTGACATTAAAAGAAAGTCATGACTTCTAAGTTCTCTGGTCCACTTTTATCCATTATTGTGGAGAATATAATTTCTTGCTTAATTATACCGTCTTTAATAAATATTTATCAATAATAATTTTTCAAAGAAATACCCAGCTATGTTATTACCAGAAAAGCTGACCCAGAATATCCAGATCAGCAATTTTACGTAATTTTTTATCCTAAAATTTGATTCTGCTATCTTCAATGATTCTAAGAGGACGGGAAATTTATACCAAAACATGTCATTCACAGATTTAGAGCAAAAATGGAGAAAAACCTCTCTTATATTTGCTAAGTAAAGGGCATGTATTGGGTACAAAGCATACCATACTTAATAGCAATACTCATCTATGGAGCAAGCTTTCACTTGAAATATTATAAACTTTAGTACGAGGGGCTAGATCTGGTGAATAAGGTGGAAGTGGCATCACCTCAATGCCTAATTCAGTGATTGTCTCATCAGGCTTCTGTTCTTTACTGATCACTTTGCAGCAACTTCTCTATGCCCTAGAACATTTTGTACAATCACTTCCACTGATCCGTGGGATACACTCACAATCTCTGCAATCTTTGTTATCGAAAAACGACGGTTTCAGGCAACATATTAATTATGCTGACATTGGTTTCTAATCTTCGAAGTTGAGGGCCTTCCGGGGCACTCAAAAAATTTAGATTTCTCCATGGCTTCCTCTATGTAGGCTTCTGCAACACTTCCAATGTTTGTGATGGAGTTTTGTCAAGAACGCAAAATCTAACTGACGCGCACTGCTACAACTTGAGATCCACGTTGGGTATAGTAAACACGCCCATACTTTCCCTGCTTCCCTCCAACTGCGTACCGCCAGGCGAATGACGCGTATATTACGTCACTCAACGTCACACCTCTCCAGTACTACCAACACCAATCTCAAGCGCGGGCACAGTATAATAATAATAATAATAATAATAATAATAATAATAATAATAATAATAATAATAATAATAATAATAATAATAATAATAATAATAATAATAATAATAATAATAATAATAATAATAATAATAATAATAATAATAATAATAATAATAATAATAATAATAATAATAATAATTATAATAATAATTATAATAATAATAATAATAATAATAATAATAATAATAATAATAATAATAATAATAATCATAATAATAATAATAATAATAATTATAATAATTATTATTATTATTATTATTATTATTATGATTATTATTATGATTATGATTATTATGATTATGATTATTATTATTATTATTATTATTATTATTATTATTATTATTATTATTATTATTATTATTATTATTATTATTATTATTATTATTATTATTTCGGTTATTTTTTGACAGACTCTCGTATATTTTTTGTAAGGTGGTGGAGAACTTACAGTTCAAAGTTCTAGATGCACGAATTTAAAATATCAATTTGCGGCTACAACGACAACACACACACACACACACACACACACACACACACACACACACAGACAGACAGACAGACAGACAGACAGACAGACACAGACAGACACACACAGACAGACAGACACAGACAGACACACACACACACACACACACACACACACACACACAGGATATCCCAAAATGGACCGACTTAAGGAAAGTTTTTTACTGCGGTGCTTCGTTTAAGCCCTAGACGAGTTAATGTCATAGATTACTGCCTCCCACCTAGTTTAAGTATTTACGCAAAAAATCAACAATGCAAACTAGTATTACATTTATCTTAGTAAGCTAGGCAATCTTAATCGAAGAAGCAAACACACCCTATATATAATCAAATTAAACTGGAAGGTCTAAAATATATGATTCGGTAGGAAGATATTGCTATCATTGTAGACAATTTTTGTCAAACTTACAATAGGACAAAATTTCTTTTGGACACAATTTTCAGCACTTATAGCAATTTTGTATTACGTGCAAGCTGAGAATATGTGACTGCAAGTGACAATCTATGAAGAGTTTGAACTTCAGAATAGTAAAGAAAATTCACGCATTTACTATTCAAAAAGTATTTTGATTCACAATATATCTTGAGATGTAAAGTATGGCCTAAAATGACAAAGCAAATGTTGTACAACTTACATTTGAAGCCTCCTGCAACAAAATGCTGACAAAACCATTGGCACTATACAACGTGAAACCTTTATCTAACATGGCAAGTCCTGGCCCGTCTTAAAAAGCATATCTCTAATCTTTAAGTTAGCCCTGTTCGGAAACTGTTGCTTCAGAATTATGGCGAGAAGTTACTTCCGGGCTTAGAAGCCGTGGTCTGCTGGAGTTCACAAGTCCAGAAGTTTCGTCCACACCTGCGCTAGATATATTGGTTCACAGTTATCCTCCTCCAACTAAACACTGACATAATCCTCATGTAATATGAGTAGGTGCACTCGGTACCTGTACCAAGTTTGGGGAACGGTGCTTCCATCCGAGAAGCATGTTCTTATCCAGATTTCACGGTAAACACATATTTCGAAGTGCTTAACAATACAGTCTCTGTGCACTCACATGACTCTCTACTCTTATAGAAACTGATAACGAAATTTATAGATGCTCTAAAAAGATTAACTATTTAAAAAATCTGATTTGTTGCACTCACATGACCTTCTCAACTCTTGTACTAACCATTCTTACAAATTCTTGTACCTCCATCTTCTTCGTGTTAGTTGAGATAAACATTTGTACAAATTATCTTATTGCTTATTTCCTTGTAGGTGCAAGGGGAATATTAGATTGCAGTAGGCTTTGTGCGATAGTCAAATGTTTTAAAGCTTTGCGATTCCGTTCTCTTTGCATACGTAACATATAAAAAATGAACAACAATGTTTTAACTTTTCCAAAACTGACAAACATAATAAGAAATGTGTCCGAAATGATTCACTCTACAAAAAATTTATTGAGACATAAATAGTGTGTTTTAGTGAGAGCTACAGTTTTTGTATATTAAGAATTTGCCTATCTCTTGTGGTTTAAGAGTTATTCAAAAGTCATCCAGAGTAAACAGGACTACATAGGCTATAGCCAGAAAATTCAAAATATACATTTCATTTGTCATACAAATACCTTAAACATATGACATATTAATCAAAATCGTCAGAGCCATTTTCAAGAAAATCTAAATTTTCGAAAAAATTTTCATGTAAATATGGTTTAGGGTGGGGCTATTTTCTTCAAAATCTTAGTGTCGCATCCTTGAAAGACATTAAAATTAAATACCGACTTTTCGTTTTTGAGTTATGCTGTCCACAGACTGACAGACTGACTGACACAGATGACACACACACGGATCATTTTCTAAAAATGCAGTTTTTTTTTATTCAGGGGTCTCAAAACTTATACTCGACATCGAATCTTTGGGTGAAATACAATACTTCCTTCTAGTTATCAGTAGAGAAAGTAAAAAGGGATAAAAGTATTTAATAATAATAATAATAATAATAATAATAATAATAATAATAATAATAATAATAATAATAATAATAATAATAATAATAATAATTGATTGTAAGCTATTGTAAAAAATGATAATAAACATAGGGAGAAAACGAACAAAGAAGGTATTTTAGAGCGTCTCTCCTGGAAAGCAACGGATACTGCTGGTCAGTGTGTCAAAGGTGACAGACGTACATATTGTTATCACATCAAATTGCTTCCAAAAATGAATGGATATAAAGCGATTGTCTTAAAGTTTGTGTGTGCAATAGTGATCTGCTGACGAGAATAAAACAGACTTCTCCTATCCTTGAGTCACTCCTTTGTATGTCTCAAGCATTTGACTTTGACGATACATCGATCGACTACTTCACTGGCTTTACTTTGACTAGATGTATCTCCCACAGCACATGCGCAGTCCTAACACTGCCTGCTGCGTTGACTCATGTTAACTTTCGTTGACATATAGCGAGGATGACGTAACATAGACCTTCCTACCCCTTTCCAAAACTTCTACAAATACGCTAGTCGTTGGACTCCTCTCGAATAATCTCAAAAATACTTTGACGTGAGGCGTTCATTGTTACTCGTTCAGAAACAGTAGTGCGAGGCATCCCGAACTTAAGTACCTTTGATACGCGCTCGGTATATGTTGTGAAGCAGCTTGACTCCGACAATCCTTTGTTGTGCGCCGCGGCCGGCATCACAATATATTGTCAGTTACACCACCAAATAGGGGCAAATGCTTGTCAGAAAGTTAACTTTGTCGATCCTGTCTTTACGGACTTTCTAGGACCTCTTGCTCATTCAAACACAGAGTACAGAATAAGACCTCGGCTGACGTGACGATATCTCTATCGTGACAGACAACAGACTACAGAGAGCACGTCAGGGAGCCCCTGAAAGGGGGCAAGGTGAGGCCACTTATCTGCTCCTTCGGAGGTCCATACTTTTACAAACTCTCATGTGTTGCACTCACATGACTTTCCCTACTCTCGTACTAACTATTCTTACAAACCTTTGTTCCTTTATCTTCTTCGTGATAGTGCAGATATACATTTGAGACATTATCTTATTGTTTACTTTCTTGTAGGTACAAGGGAAATATGGGTATACAGTAGACTTTGAGCGGTAGTAAAATCATTTAAAAGTTTGGTATTCCGTTCTTTGCTAAGATATAACAAATTAATAACCATGTTCCATTTCACGAAAGTTTTAAGTATTCCAAAACTCACACAAATAGCACAACGAAAATAACCAAAGTGGATCAATCTATTAAAAAAAAAAAAAAAAAAAAAAAAAAAACACACACAACTTATTTGGACATAAATTGTGTCTTAGCAAGATCTACTTTTTAGTATAATAAGATTTTATCTATCACGATCTTACCAGCTATGCAAGTCATCCAG
The DNA here is from genome assembly GCA_030765045.1 of Tenodera sinensis. Lineage (NCBI taxonomy): Eukaryota > Metazoa > Arthropoda > Insecta > Mantodea > Mantidae > Tenodera > Tenodera sinensis. Next base: position 22,177,222 of record CM060967.1, on the reverse strand, counting down.
AATAAACAATACTACACGGTCTATACCCGGAAGATTCAAAATATACTTTTAATTTGTCATAAAAATATATTAAACATTTTAATCAAAATCGTTGGACATATTCAGGAAAATCAAAATTTTCCAAAAATGTGCCATGTAAAGGGTAGTTCAGGTTGAGGCCATTTTCTTCAAAATATCCGTGTCGCATCCTTGAAAGACATTGAACATAAGTACGAACTTTGGTTTTTAAGCTATACGGGCTACAGTCTGACACACACACACACACACACACACACACACACACACACACACACACACACACACACACACACACACAAGCGCACACTTTTTTCTAAAACTGCCTTTTTTGGTTTCTGGGGTCTCGAAACATGTATTTCCGGTGAAATCTCGACATCGATTTTTTGGGCGAGGAGGTATTGTACTCTACCCAAAGATTCGATGTCGAGATTTAGACCTTGTTTCTTCAAAGAAATATTGGCAAATTTATTTTAGGTTTGCAAAAAAGGTGTAGATGTGATTTGAGGTATTTCAGCACTTTTTCAAATTCAAAATAATTCACCATAAAAATGTGTAATAATTGAGTGCAATAACTTTCTAACCTCTGTAATCGTTGATCTGTATCTTGTTTCTGAAATTTGTAGCATCTGAATTATTCAAGCAATCTTCCTGAAGATCAATTGACATAATTAGGAGCTATCTATTAGTCAGCAAAAATGGTAATGATTTAATTTTTGGCATTTTTGTTGAGACGCTAAAGATCAGGTACCTCACACCACTGGGTGGCCGCGCGCCTCAAGGAAGCTACCTCACACCAATGCTTGTATATACGTGGCTGATGACGGTGGAGTTTATCTACAGAATTGAAATCATACACGTATAACAATCACAAGGTTCGTGATGCACTTCTTCCGAATCCTTGAGATTTTGTAGATCACACGTTTTAGTCCGGTTTGTGAGATGTAATAACATACTACTTGCAATTGCAAAGCAATATTGTGCAACTAAAGAGGAAAAAGAAATGTCAGTAATACGTAATGAGAAAAGGCACGCAGTTTGGTGGACGTGTGACTGCCAAGCTAGGATTGTCCCTCCAGTAAAAAGTCGAGCAAGGTGTAAAATGAGATGTCCTAGTCAAGTGATTGCATCGATGCATTCATTCAAAAAATATAAGTATATAAATATTATATAGCTCCCAGATAGTCTCCACTAGCAAGCGTGCATCTGAATACATATTTGTGATGCAATTCTGTCAAATGACTTTGAAATGAAACGCTTTTAAGTGAAGAAAGGCTAACCAGGGGTCCGGTGGTTTGCAGGCCAGCTTCGAAACCAAAAGGTCCCGGTTTCGATTCCCGGCTGAGAGTATGAATTTTTCGTTAACCAGAATTATTCTGGAAGTATGAATGAGTTTACGAATATAAAGACAACCCAAAGATGAACACCAACAGCAGGCGAGCGAATATCATTGACATAAGCAGTTGTTCCAAGGAAAACCCCGCGTTTATGACCTTGGAAATTAAAGGCGGCACATAGATGGAGCAAAAGAAAAAATCTGATGTGTTGCACTCGCGTGACTTTCTCTACTCTTGCACTAACCATTCTTACACTCTTATACCTCTATCTTAGTTGATATAAGCATTTGTACAAATTATTTTACTGCGTATTTCCTTGCAGTTTGCGGCTGGTCGTCCTAAGGTCTCACACAGATTGCCTCGGCTGAGATCTTATCTCGTGGGTGTTGAAGAAATAATAACCACAGTTATTATTGTGAAACCTTTTTTATTCCAGTCCACAGTAAATGCTACTCTTCCTACCATATACCCTTTGTTATTGACTTCGTCACTGACTTTTCCTCGCGGTACTGGCCGGCGCTGATACTAATGTTGCAGGGGTGTTGTAATAATGTCGGAGTGTGTTGTAGGGCTCTCGGTGTATGTTGTAGGACTCGCGGGGTATGTTGTAAGACTCCTGGGGTGTACTACAGGACTGGCGCTCGGGGTGTATTACATGACTGGGACTTTTAAAATGCGTGTTCGCTGGTTTTATAACTTTCCCCATTTCCCCTGACTATACCCTTACCTTCTGTCCACGCGGTTGCCGTCATTGTTGGAAATTCATATTGTACGCGCGGCTCCCGAATTTCAACCTATAGGCATGCCTTGCTGTGGCGGGAGTTCCAGGAGGGGATTCCGCCTCACTGCACAGGGCGTCCCTATTAGCCTAACAAAAGGCACAAAAGGATTTTTCGCCTTTTGTTCAGCATTGTCTGCGTCGTCACACTAATGACTGCTTTACCCTGAGTTGGAGCAAACTCTAGCTGATACACATCTGTTACACAAGCTACCTGCTACAGGGGATGATCGGTTGGCGAACATTTTGTTTAAGAATTTGCTTTAGCAATTGATTTGATTTATCCCGCTACAAGTTACAAGGGGTATATTAGAATATAGTAGGCTGTGAGGGATAGTCAAATCTTTTAAAGCTTTGAGATCCCGTTCTCTTTGCACGCTTAACATATAAAAAAGTGAACAACGATGTTCCATTTCACGAAAGCTCCAAGTTTTCCAAGTCTGACACAAATAACAAGAGATATCTCCAAAATGGTTCACTTTACAAAATAATTTGTTCAAAATAAATTATGTGCTTTAATGAGATCTACATTTTTTTTTAAAGAATTTGTCTATCTCTCACTGTTTACGAGTTATTCAGAAGTTATACAGAGTAAACAGGACTACATAGGCTATAGCTAGAAAATTCAAAATATACATTTCATTTGTCATATGAATCTTAAACATGTGATATTTTAATCAAAATCGTTAGAGCCATTCTCAAGAAAATCAAACTTTTCGAGAAATGTTCCATGTAAAGGGTAGTTTTCTTCAGAATCTTCGAGTCGCATCATTGAAACACATTGAACTTAAATATCAACTTTGGTTTATAACGGACTTTTCGTTTTGAGTAATCCTGTCCACAGACTGACACACACACACACACACACACACACACACACACACACACACACACACACACACACACACACACACACACACACGGATCTTTTTTCTAAAAAACATATTTCCGGTGAACTCTCGACATCGAGAGGTGGAATACAATACTTCCTTCTACTTATCAGTAGAAAAGTAAAAAGCTGACAACTCCGAAAATCATCATTAAAATAATTTATCAATTATTGAGCTTGGCAATTGTCAAAAAATTGATAAAAAATTCTATTACAAAATTTAGGTATTTTCAACTTAACTAAACGAAAAAATTGAGTTTTCATTGCAAACATAATTAAAACACTCCTTAATTTTCATAATTATGTTCAATATTGCTTTGTAGGTTCTGAAAATGGAGGAACAGTTTAGGAGATCATACGGGAGGCGGTCAGTGAACATTATAGAAGTATGTTTAGATACTTTTGTACCAATTATTTATTAACTTCTTTGTATTGTTACAAAATACAATTTCCAATCTTCTCCATATTAACATTTGTATCCCCTCTTCTGACGCATCGCTTTTCAAGCAAGTTGGATCTTCACAGATGCATGAATTGACGGAAAAGAAGATAATTTTTCTTTAAAAGCTACTTTTTCCAGCTTTGTTTTATCAAGTCGGCACCCTTTTCAGCTATCATGATAGTAGGGGCATTTGTGTTGCAAGTTACATGATTTGGCATAATAGAGGCATCAATCACTCTTAAGTTCTTGATCCCGTAAACCCTTAATTCTGGATCTACAACGGCGGTGGGGTCGCTGGATGGTCCCATTTTACAAGTACCAACTGGGTGATAGATTGTAAGTGTTCTCTGGTACACAGTGCATCTCCAATATTCATCTGTGCCAAAGGCATGTTTTTCACAACCAGGTACAGGTGTTTCAACAAGCTTCAATCCCGCTTTCTTGAATGTCGGAGTATCTTTCAAAGTTGCACATTTTTTAAGACCTTCCACAACGGGGGCAACATCACTTTCTTTAGTAAATGCATTGGATACTATTCGAACGAGGTCATTGGCATTAGTAGACCTCAGAGCTACGTAGCCTTGACTATCCGGACGCATGATGTATGGCACAATCGCACAATATTCGTAATAGCAATATGGATAGGCGATCGGCAGGGGGCAGCTGTGGGGCAAATATGCAGTGTTAAGGTACTGAATATCTGGGTCTTTCAAGGATGAATTGCCAAGACCGGTCGATAGATATGCTGTCACTTGGCAAAAACCTGTAGCTGCCCAAGGACTCTTTGCAGGTGCTGACCTGTAATTGGCACCATCTCGCTCTATCTCCTCGTAAGTCGTAGGAAATACCTCCTTGCCTGGAGCTACACGATAAATACAGCTCGCTGCTCCAGTATGATCCAGGAGATGCTTGCCAACTCCCGGTAAATCATGAATAACATGAATACCGAAAGATTCTAGATGCTCTTTGGGACCGATGCCGGAGAGCATAAGTATTTGAGGAGAATTTATGGCCCCTCCAGAGATAATTACTTCCTTCCTGGCGTATACTGTCTTGACAATTGTCGTGCTTTTTTCCCAGTAAAACTCCACGCCAGTGGCCCTCTTGTTCTTATCAAATAAGATCTTAAAAACTCTCACATTCGTTACCACCTTGAGGTTCTTACGTTTTTTTCTGATAGGTTCAATAAAGGCGCTGTAGGCACTCATGCGAACTCCATTCCTTTGTGTTGCCTGTAGGTGCATCACTCCTTGCATGTTTCCTCTGTTAATATCAATCTCTGGAAAACCTAGATCCTTAAATCCTTTGACTAAATCCATTGCATTTTTATCAGTATGAGGGAATCTCTGGACATCTAGATATCCACCTGTGCTATGATATTCGGTATCCTTAGCAAATTCCTCATCCAGGTTATTTTCCGATTTCTTGAAGTATGGAAGAACTTCTTCGAAGCTCCATCCTTTATTGCCTAGAGACAGAGAGAAAAACAAGGTTAATTATGCTATACCTGAAACTTAGTTAATGCTATAGGGCTTCATAATACATGCTTATGCTTTCAATACCAAAAAGCATTTTAACAACAGTACCGAGTGTAGCTGTGTATTTTTGAACAGGACCTTAAAATATCACTTCAATGTCCTCCAAGACATGACACAGTTTTCAGGAAAATCTCCCGAACCCCAGATAACCCCTTAGATGGCATATTTTTCGAAAACATTAATCTTACCAAAACTAGTCTAACGATTTCGATGTAAATACGGTAGGTTAAAGCTATTTCTATGGCAAATGGAATGAATATCTTGAAGTCCTTGGCTGGGTGACTTCTGAATTGCTGATAAACCATAAGAGATAACAAAATCTTTAAAAAGTCACAACTTATGTGAACATTTTTTGTAACAATAGTTTATACAACATATAAGCGCAACACGTCAGATTATTCTTACCATCTCTACTATTACTTACAGCAAGTATACTATTCCACTAAACAAATTAATAGTGAGATTTTGCCGGAATACATTATTTGCGGTTCCTGAATGAAAAACAACCATTTTAAACAGCCTGCGGTGTATCTGTGAACAGCAATAACTGGAAAAGAAAACGAATTCTCAAGTTCAAGCTACCTCACTCTATTTTGCGGCCGTGTGTATCAAACAGAATGAGCTACCTTACATCACTCGAGCAAGTGAACTCCAAGCAATGGAGCGCGGCCGAGCAAAGCGTTTCGACAACATTGGCGAGACTTTTAGCTGCCGGCTTGCTTGTGAAGCAATCGAGGAAATGTGAATTTCCAGAAAAATCCATGCTACATCATTCTCGCCTACAAAAAGCTTCCGCGACGGCGAGAGAGGGCAGCTTTTGTTGAACATTATACTACTACTATTATTATTTTGAATAATTCAAGGCTCTATTGTATTTTAAATATGAGACGAACGCACAAGACATCTGTTTTGTGCGTGTTTCTTACAGATGATAGCAACAGAAACTAACGCGGAGGAATACAACATATTTTGTTTATACTGGTTAGAGTTTTATGGTTGGATTGGCTACAACTGTAGCCTGGTGGTTAGCATACTAGCTTCTATATGCAGATGCCGACGGCATAGATCCCACCCTAGGGGTGCAGATTTTGAGCTACAGGTATAGCACCAGTTACTAGCATCTTGAGGGAGTGAGAAGCTGCGATAGACAGCGATCCTGGCCAATAAAGCCAAGCAAACTTTTCAACGCAAAAGTAAACGAATCTTAGTAAAACTCGCAAACTAATGACCCACCCTACCTCAAATAAACACATTTTCAATATTTACACGTAAACTTCATCGCTTGAAGTGAGTTTTTACATCTATTATATTACTCTTATGGAGTGTTGAGAGTTATGGACATTTTGATAAATGGTACCTTAGCATGTATCCAGTCTTGTGGATTACTTGTGGTTTTTTTTTTTTTTTTTTTCCCTGTTCGTCTAATCGTTTTCCCACAAACCAATCACATAGTTTATTATATGATGATTTCTGTTTGGTGCGATGCGATGTTCACATCTCAAGAAGTTCCCTGCTGGTCTAGATAGTGTGGGATCATTGGTTTTGCAGAAAGCATTGGAACTCCGTTACTTCGACGCCTGCGCGCTCCACGCTCTCGAAGGAAAATGAACACCTATAAGTTGTGTGTGCCAGGCTCACCTGCTGATGGTAACCAACCATAAAACATGCTGCACAGCTTAATGATTAAAATATAAACTCGGAAGTCAAACAAATATCGATATAATATTATTAATTACAATGTTCATAATTATTACTATAAATATTTGTACTTGTACCTCTAACACCCTATACTGTCTGCCCATCAGAAGAAGGCGACTGGAAACAAGGCATGAATTGGCAATCCCAATTTTCTCTTTTTCATATGGCTAGGCTTCTTAGTCAGTAGAACATTCTATGAACTAAAGAATCAGCTTAAATGCTCCAATAGTGACAGCTGGGCATGTTGTATTGTAGAAATGATGTTAGGATTTTGTCAAATACCTGATACTCGTCGAAATCACACAAAAAGTGGAGCCTAAAATCGATGCAATATAAGTGTAAATAAGGTAACTGAAAGTTCAGCTATTTTTCTTCTCCCAACGAACCGACCGACATTTTCTTCTGTCACAGAAGTACCCGACCTAACAAGGAAAGCACAAACAGTTTTGGAAAGAAGTCGTTTTTCTACATACTCTCCTTTCAGCGAGATACACTTTTTCCAATGTTTATAATAAGAATCGTATATTCAGCTATCAACTGAATACTCCACCTCTTCATTGTTGGTAATTCTTTAGCCTCCAAGCCGTTTCTTCAGGTTTGGAAACAAAATAATCCGAGGGGCCTAAATCTGGTTCATAAGACGCACTTTTAAATTAATTGATTTTAGCTTCATTTCGTGACTCAAACGTTGCATGCAAAAACACTAACGCCATGACCTTGCCTGCAGATGCAATTGTCTTCGACTCCAGTGTAGCCCATTTTCCCCTTTCATTCCCCTGTTTGGACTGTTCCTTCGTCTCAAGTGTGAAGTGATGGTCATATGTTTCATCCATGGTTATGTGTGAATGCTAAATCTCATCTTTATTTCGGTGAAATATCACTATACATTCGACTGAAATATCCTCAACATGCCATTTTTGTTTGTGAGGAAATTCCGTACCCATCTTACGCACAACTTTCTTACGTCAACATTTTCTTTCAGTATGCAATATACATCACTTTCAAAAAGATTGCAATGTCTGCTAGCTCGCGCACTTTCAATCAGGGTTCATCCACTAAAATTATTGGAATTTTCTTAATTTCTGGCGTGATCACCACTGCAATGTTCGACTTGACAGCTCGTACGGGCCTGCTTAAACTCTGCCACCCAATAGTTTACTGTTGCAAACGAAGGAGCCAGACGCCAGACGGAGTTCGAGTCGAACGGAGGTGAGGTGATTGTTCCCCCGGTCGAGTGTCTTTACCGCAGTACCTAGCCGTCATACGGCTTAACCTGCGCGATGGTTTTGATAGTGTCACTACAGGGATGTTTATCAGTGGGAAAAATTTGTTGGAACAGGGGTTTTTATAGTAACGGGAGGGATTGTAGGCAGGGATTGGTCCGCAAGTGGGCTGTGCGCGAATTTTACGCGCTAATTCCCACCAGGGTTCTGGCCGTCAGTCACTCGCTGAGAGGTGAACTGAACTGGTGATTCGCTCTGTTTTGAGTACAGATTGCATTTTCGCCTTTCCCATCTTAAGATTAGATCGCAGGACTTAAGATGTCCTTCGGCAATCTTTTGGATGGTAGTCGGCGCGGCTGTCTCTGGTCGTATTGGCCCAGGGTATTCACCAGAGGGTTAGGGTGGTTCTGGAGTTTATTGTACATTGTTCGAGCGCGAGTTTTGATCACGTCGACAATGTACGGGATACCGGAATGTTCGTGTAGGATATGGGCAGGAACTCTTCGGCCTGTATCATAGATCATCCTTAATGCCCGGTTCTGCAACGTCTGGAGTCTGATGAAGGTGGACCACCACTCCCCAGATCTCGCATCCGTACAGGACCAGAGGCGGGATGATCGCTCGATACAGCCGAAGCTTCAGGCGTAAGGGCATGGTTTGGGAACTGAGGATGGGGTACAACTGCCGCAGGGCAGCGTGGCCTTGCAGTACTTTGCCCCTGACGTGATGTCTATACGTCAGCCGCCGGTCCAGCGTGACCCCGAGATACTTCGCCGTAGTGACCCTGGGGATCCGACGGCGCCGAAGCAGGTCCAGCGGGAGCCGGTTGGCTATCGTATTAGCCCGGAGAATCGCAGAGCTTTTCTCCGGGCTAATGGACATACGCCAGTTCTCGCACCATCTATTGATGGCACAGAGGTGGGCTTGTACTTGTCGGCAACTGTAGCGCGGGTTCTTATTAATAGTGAAGATCATGAGATCGTCCGCATACTGACAGATGTGTGTGTTGGGGTGCGTCGGGAGATCGGCCATGTAAGCTGCAAAAAGTGCCGGTGACAGTACACTGCCCTCGGAGACTCCTGCGCCAATGGGCCTTTCTCTGGAAATGATCCCTCCACCTTCACCCGGAAGCTACGTTCCTGTAGGAAACTAGCCACCAAGTAAATGTATGGAGGGGGGATTTCCTGCTGTATGAGCTTGTAGACAAGCCCCTCATGTCAAGTGGTAGAAAATGCCTTTTCCACGTCAAGCAACACTGCCACCGTTTTAGCCCTCTCCTGGTAAGCCAGGGAAGCTTTCTCGGCTACACGCAGTAGTTGTTCAGTCGTGGAATGACCAGAACGAAAACCAAACTGGTGTTCCGGTAGGAGACCTTTTTCCTCCAAAAGAGGTCCGAGGCGGGACAGGAACAGTTTCTCGAACACTTTCGAGACAACTGGTAGGAGGCTGATGGAACGGTAACTAGATGGAAAAACCGGATTCTTTCCCTGCTTCAAAACGCATACCACACGCGCTTGTTTCCAGACAGCTGGAAAGTGACGCATGCTGAGGCATGCGTTGTAAATGCGGGTCAAGTGCATCACGGCTCTATGGGGTAGGTGCTGGAGCATTTCCGCTGTTACCCGGTCCTGCCCAGGGGCTTTACTAGGTTTTAGGTGCCGGATAGTATTAGTTACCTCGCGAGGGGTAACTACCGGGATGTAGAACTCCTCGTGGCCCGCGGGTCGGACTTCTAGGAAGTCTTCTACCGCTTGTTCCATGAGGTCAGTGTGGTCATCGTTCTGAGGATCTACCCTAGGCTGGAACTGAGTCTCCAGATAGTCTGCTAGTGCCTCTGCTTTTTCCCTCGGTTCAAAGACAAGTCTTCCCCGAGGGCTGTGCACTGGATGCTGGTGCAGATTTGTCTTTCCTCAAGGCTCGGACGATGCGCCACGGTTTCCTCTCCTGGAGGTTTACGTGACGCATTGTTTCGTCCCAAGCTGCTTGTCTATGTTTTCTTAGGAGTCGTCTCACCAGGGATTTGAACCTCTGGTGTATTACTCCTATCCTAGGATGTCGGAATCTCTTCCATAGCCGTCTGACAGCATTCTTTGCTTGAATGAGGCGTTTCAGTGGGACAGGGATAGATGTCGGGTTTGGTACTTCGGTAGGAATGCGATGCGTGTGAGCACGCACCGCGTTTAGGACGGAGGTAGAAAACCCCGTGGCTGCCTCCTCGAGAGCCTCTATCGAGTCTATTCGAGGATTTGCTTCCACAGAGTTTTGAAGGGCTAGGACGGCTGCATCCCAGTCGACTTCATCCACCCAGTCCGGCACTCCCAGGGCAGTAAGAGTAACGTCTGCATCCACCACAACAGGGTTGTGGTCGGAGTCCAGATCGTTAATCACAGAGAGGTCCAAGTGAAATGGTATGTTTTTGGTGACCATGAAATCGATGACATCCGCGGCGCCGCGTGCCGGGTAGTGGGTTGGACCTCTCGGCCCGTGCGCGTGAAGGGCGGGGTTCCCGCTAATGAGACGGTACAGTCCCCGGCCCTTAACGTTCTGGGTGCGGCTGTGCCAGCTTGGGTGTTTTGCGTTGAAGTCGCCTGCAATGCAAACCCTGTGGTGTAGGTTCAGGAGTGCCGTGATGTCCGCTTCATAGAAGTGACCATCCGGCGGGTCGTATACCGCCACAAGCACCAGATCGTTCCCGCCCAAGGATAGCCTTATGGCGGTTGCTTCCAGGTGTTGTAGCGGAGGAATGGTAACAGGAGTGTGGGTGAGATGGTTCTTTATGAAAATGGCAGTACCACCGCCCTGTCGGCCGACCCGATCAGACCGATGAGCGGCGTAACTTGGCAGGTTAAACTGTACACCAGCGTGCAAGTGCGTTTCACAGACCATCAGGATATCAATCCCATGAATGTCCACGAACTCCAGCAGGCCAGGTCTCTAGTCTCTAACCCCATTTGCGTTCCAAAACGCAGCTCTAAATGAACGCACAGTTCTATGCGCCATTATGAGCTCACGGAGTTAGAGTTCCTTAGCCGTTTGAAGCACCGTGAGGTGCTTCTTCACAGCGGAAATCCCGGGTTTGTTGAAGGTTTCCCTGCAGCGTCGTAGTATTGGGAGGGAACGCTGAACTAAGTCGGCGAACCAAGTTGCCAACTCGATGAATTCAGCCATCTCCTCGGAAGCGAATGTGTCCCCTAAGGTTGGTTCCGGGATGTTTTGTGGAGGCACTGCTGCCTCGGGGTTGGTTGGGCCAGTCCGCTGGGACGGGCTAGCATTGGCGGGCTCTGCCGCTTGCTGGGTGGTTGACACAGTTTGAGCTGTGGGTGCTGGTGGTGGGGAGAGTTTTCCAACAGTTTTGTTGAAATCCTTCACCACAGTAGGCTTTTCTGTGTTTTCTACCACAGAGGCTTTCTTCTTCCCCTCCTTGGGGGGACGCTTTTCCTTAGGAGCAACGAAGGAGCAGAGTCTTCCAGAGCATAATATAATTAGTTTTAATGTTAGTTGAACTTACACCTTGCAAATGAAAGTATTGTATTACATAATGATGACCAGTATTATCCTGGATTACAAATTTGCTGGGAGTATTCAGTGTTAATCGCTGCCAAATACTAAACAACAAAGCATCTGCAAACTTCAAAGTTATGCTTTTAAGGTTGGTACTTTCTACCATCGTTATTAGCAACAATAACGCTATCTATACTTCAGGTCAGGTACTTCTGTGCCAGCACTCGTATTCTACAAATACCCTTCAGTATATTATAGTTGTTTTGATTTAGCGACTTTGTTACTTTAATTTAAGAAATGGCGACTTCAGCTAACGCTGATACGTGAATTACTAGGTACATAAACATGACAAGGATGTTTAAGCAGCACATACTTCCAGCTTACCTTCTTCTGATAAGCAGACAGTATGTAGCGTGTGAAAGCACTTTGATATAATTACCCAATTGTGCCCAATAATCATAGTCGTTTTTGTTGCCTCTGTTGTAGATTAACGTATTAATGGAGCTGCTGCCACCTAACATTTTACCGCGAGGCCATAATAATGGTTTTCCTCCGTTGTACTGTGGCTGAGGGTCTGTTCGGTAACCCCAGTCAATTTTTGAACCTTGGAGGGCTGGAAAGAACCCTGGAATTTTTGCCATCTCTGGTTCTTCACCTCCTGCCTCCAGAAGCAACACATTGTAATCCTCAATCTCGGAGAGTCTGCAAAAATGTTCATAAAATTCGATAGTATAGTTGAGCTTTGAAACATTTCCTGCTACAAAATCATCAATGAACTCTGCCAATCCAAGTCAGGCGTGTCATTGACTTGGAGCCACTCCCTACTCAGCTGCATGCCTCCCTCCATAGCAGTAGGCTACACGGTGCAGTGGAAACTAGTATATAGTAGTGAGTGAACGTTCAGAATGAGTTGGCTCAAGAATGGGAAAAATAATATTTTAGTATTTTACATAAATAAAAACCGTTTTGTTTAATTTGTGATTATTCACTACCTCCTGTATTTCCATTTAATATTAGACGCCATTTTAACAAAAAACATATAAATGAATATGGCAAGATCATTATGTCACTGTGTTTATATATTTTCCTAAATTACTTGCTATTTACTTTAATTTATTCATCATCACACTGTACGTTAGTTAATATTTGCTAGATGAAAAAATCATACTACTCGTGCTATCCCAGCTGAATAAAAATAAGTCTTCAGAAACTTCCAAGGGCGCTGTTCAGCGGTGTTAGGATCAGTTACCATATTTTAAAATTCAATGATAAGAAAAGGTTACTGCAATGATATCTTTTGTGACTTGTAGCGTATATCACTATGTCCAAATCTTCTAATGGAAAAATTTTATGTGTCCCCAAATATCATCGGCATTCTTTTAGAAATATTCGTTCTCGGCTGAGTTCAGTTTTCGAGGACATCCTCATATTATCCCACTGGTCCTCATCAATCCATTTGTGGCAGACTGATATTCAATTAACTCTCATTTGAAGTAATTCTGAATATCAGGTGAAGTAGAAGTCGACTATATTTTAAATACGCACCATTTATTGTTGATTCATTTAAATCTGCAACATAGTTGCATCTCTTTCAAGAACTTTCATTATCATTGTGACCATGAAAAGCACGTGGCTCTTTTCCTAGAAAACACACAGTCCGTAAAAAACGAGAAAGTAAAGATCTGTTCCTTTTTCACTTGATTGTCATGCTGTTTAACTGAGAGCTCATATTGGTTATTCAACGAAAATTCGATTACCACATTCATCCCAAACATTTTTTTTTTTTTTTTTTTTTTTGCATATTATGTAATTACAAGTATACTGATTTTTTCCCTCAGAACCGCTAGAATTCCAAAATCACTTTTCTTTTGAAAAACGAAGATCAACAAAACATTTTCTAAAGTTTGATGTTAAAAATGCCTGTACATTTTTTAATGTTCGTCGTAATACTCAGTGCGGGCGTTGGATATTCTGCTTTAATTGCACATTGCTTTTTAGAGAAATGCAAGAACTGCACGGAAACAAAGTTTTGTTTACTACTGTAGCTGTGATTCATTTCGTGACCTCTTGGATGCACATTGCCCGTGTGCATACCATACGTCTCAGAATCCACGCAAATCTTAACATACATTTGCTTTAATAATAAAAAACCAAGTGTGCAAATCACGTTCAAATATTCACAATTGAATAGTACTCATAGAACCAGAACAAATCGCGAATTCCTCTCTATTAAATGTAATAATGTTAGCAGGATCCAAATGTAGTTCATGTTTAGAAAGCTTGATGTTTAATTGTGTACCACAAAATTTTATTGAACACAAATTTAGCAATCAGTTTTAGGAAAATCACAGCATATGTAATACATCTCCGACATCCTCCTCCTGGAGGTGCTATGTTTAATGTTTCTAAGCTTTACTAAACGCAACACACGTCTTCAAAACTCAAAAGGTTCATGTGTAGTAACCCTCTATTATCATGAACCTGAGGTGCGTTGCGACTTATGCAACACGTGACTTGAACATATACATACCTGTTTGCCAGAACGCATCCTGCCGACCCACCACCTACAATGATAAAGTCAAAAGTGTCCCCATTCTTTAGGACGGTAGAGGAAGCTATGTCTTCTATTGACTGAGGGGTCAGTAAGGTTACTATTGTGTTTACCAGAGTAACGAGTGCACTACAATGATCGCTACCACCCATCTGAAAACATGCCATTCACATTCAATAAATCACACGACATTTCAAAATATATGCAGCATAACAATATTCGATATTTTTTCGAAATATTCAAAACAAATTAAAATGCAATAATTATGCATTAATACCTCAAGAGAAAACTTGAGTGGGTTTATGTTTATACCTCTTACTGTCCAGGTATACATTTGGTATAATTCTGTTTTGATAAGATTTGAGATTTCTTATTGATAATTTTTTACTTTCTCTACTAGTAAGTAGAGGAAGTATTGTATTCCATTCAAAAATTCGATGTCGAGATTTCACCAGAAATATATGTTTTGAGACCCCCTGAATCCAAAAAAAGCATTTTTAGAAAAAGGTCCGTGTGTGTGTGTGTCTGTGTGTGTGTGTGTGTATGTGTTTGTCAGTCTGCGGACAGCATAACTCAAAAACGAAAACTAGGTTAAAAACCAAAGTTGGTATTTAACTTCAGTGTCTTTCAAGGATGTGACAGGAAGATTTTAAAGAAAATAACACCACTCTAAACTAGTCTTTACATGGAAAATTTTTCGAAAATTTTTATTTTCTTGAAAATGGCTCTAACGATTTTGATTTAAATGTCATGTGTTTCAGATATTTTAATGACACTCTGGACGACTTTTGCACAAGTTGTAAACCGTAAGGCATAGACCAAATCTTACTACACAAAAATATCGATCTCGTTAAATCACAGCATTTATGTCGAAATGAGTTTTAATTTTTTATCTGTGTGAGTTTTGCAATACTCATACGTTTCTTAAATTGAAGGTCGTTGTTCGCTTTTTTATCTATTGGCTGTACAAAGAGAATGGAATTTCAAACCCTGCGTATAATGACCAGCTTAAGATTTGACTATCGCTCAAGGTTTACTGTATTCCCATATTCCCCTTGCATGTACAAGGAAATAAGCAATAAGATAATTTGTACAAATGTTTATCTCCACTGACATGCAAGTACAACAGTAGAGGTCATTTGAGAGGAACACACCCTCGTATTTTGGTACATTTTTCG
Source organism: Tenodera sinensis (assembly GCA_030765045.1). Lineage (NCBI taxonomy): Eukaryota > Metazoa > Arthropoda > Insecta > Mantodea > Mantidae > Tenodera > Tenodera sinensis. Next base: position 22,162,072 of record CM060967.1, on the reverse strand, counting down.
AAGCGTTATTTCTGTCACCTTTGTTTTGAAATTTTGGGTAGAAATACAATACTACCTCTACGTACTGGAGGTACGCATAGAGAAAGTAAAAATGTGGCGAATATATTCGTATATCAATTTAAGGAGAAAATTACGGATAATAAGATTGGAAGCTAAGAATGTCACAATGTTTACCAATTTTACAAAGGGATAAAATGTGTGTTGGAAACAGAATATGTAGCAACCATAGTAGTTTTGTATTACCTGCAAGCTGAGAATATTAACAACCACAAGTTACTTAATGCTACGATGGGATTATCTTCAGAACTGTAAAGAAAATATACCGCTTAATTTAGTTGGACTTACATCTGAAGCTTTCCCACTGCAACTGTAAACTGCAGCGAATTTTATCGTACAGCAATTCGTTACTGCTCTTAAAAAGCGTATCTGTAGCCTTTAAGTTAGCCTTATTTGGCAGCACGACTTCTGCAACAACCACTCGATAGTCATGTTCAGGCAAATAGCGATATATGGAAATTAACAGTGGCGGCTCGTGTAATAGAAATGTGTTGCTATGTGTGTTATCTCACGCCTCACATGCATAACTGCACCAGTAACAATACGTAAACAACCAAATTAAAAAAAACAGTCTCAATCTAATGTCACGACTTCCACTTAAACTGAAATTGTCTTGCTAATTGGTGCAGTCTCAAATTAATGTAATTGTTTTAACTTTATTCAATTTGGTAAAGTGTTATCTATGTTTTAATAAAGAAAATAACACCTATAAGTAACAGCTATAAATCTGAAAACGATTTTAAAAATCTGATGTGATGCACTCACATGACTTTCTCTACTCTTGTACTAACCATTCTTACAATCTCTTATTCCTATATCTTCTTCGTGTTAGTTGAGATAAACATTTGTACAAATTATCTTATTGCTTATTTCCTTGTAGGTACAAGGGGAATATTAGAATACAGTAGGCCTTGTGCGATAGTCAGATTACATTCTCTTTGCACACTTAACTTTTAAAAAACTGAACAACGATGTTCCATTTCACGAAAGTATTAAGTTTTCCGAAAATCCCACACATAACAAGGAATATCTCCGAAATGGTTCACCCTACAAGAAAATTTATTCAGGCATAAATTGTGTATTTTAGCAAGATCTACATGTTTTGTATAGTATGATTTGGTCTAACTCTAACGGTTTACTAGTTATGCAAAAGTCGTCCAGAGTAAATACGACTACAGGGGCTATAGCCAGAAAATTGAAGATATATATTTCATTTGTCATAAAAATATCTTAAGCATGTGTCATTTTAATCAAAATCGTTAGAGGCATTTTCAAGGAAATCAAAATTTTCGAAACATTTTCCATGTAAAAGGTAGTTTAGGGTGAAACTATTTTCTTCAAAATCTTCGTGTCGCATCCTTGAAAGACATTAAACTTAAATACCAATTTGGTTTTAACCGACTTTTCGTTTTTGAGTTATGGTGAACACAGGCGCGCGCACACACACACACACACACACACACACACACACACACACACACACACACACACACACAAACACACACACAGACCTTTTTCTAAAAATACTTTTTTTTTTTGGATTCAGGGAGTCTCAAAGCATATATTTCCGGGGTAATATCGACATCGAATTTTTGGGTGGAATACAATACTTCCCCTACTTACCAGTAGAGAAAGTAAAAATAGCAAGTAGGGAGAGTGGAAACAATAAAGATATATTTTTTACTGCCAGTGTTCATTATGCGATTCCAAAAATAGACAAAATGGGCATTTTATGGCCAGGTACACAAATGGGTATCAGTAGAATATTGGCATAAACAGAATGCTGCCATTTTCATATATATTATTCATCGTATCTCTACATCATTTCTCTGTTTTCCTATTGGATACTTGGAGTGGTTTCTTACTGGCTCTGGTTTAAGGGAATACACTACTGAAATTTAGTAGAAATCTCGCAAAAATTTACATTTGTATACCTAGCGGCCATAAATTCAAAATTATGTTTTGACTTTTTATATTACAAATACCTATAAGTTTATAGTGTAACTTCAAAATATAGAATAACAATGTTTTTGATTTTGAAATGTAAAAGTTTTGAAAATTATTCTTTTTCGCTATATTCACTTTTTGAAAATGTTCCACATGATGCACTTTTCATCCAAATTTTCTGAACTTTGTCGTGTAGATTTTCAAAACACGAACAAGTTAATCTGACATATAACCTCTTTCTTTTGAACGTTTTTTGAGTTACAAAATGTAAAATGTATATTCTTTTGAAATAAGGCTAGTAAATCAAAACTATGCGGGAGATTTGTACATTAATATCAGTTAAGTATAATAGAATTTTAAGACAGATAATTTTTAAAACCTGAATCACCTGGACTATTTGGAACGGAATAATAAAATCCAGATGTTTTACCAGATGATACACTGAAATTTAAAACAGCTAAATTGACTGAAAGCTGGAATACCACAGAACACTTATAGTTTTCTAACGCTTTCGATGGTGTTGTTTTTAATATACTGAGCCCAAATTGCAGAAAATGATTAAGTCCGATATAGATTGATCGGCAATAATTCAGTTTCGTGCAGCTGGAAATATCACTACACGTCAGTGAATTGGTCTTATAGTTCTGGTTCTCTATTTCCTCTCGTAATATAGAGATTGTGTGACTGATGCTGATTTTATTCAGAGTCGGACAGACATACAAAAAGGTTCTCTCTGCTCCGGAAATATTCCGGAAGAATAAGTATGCTTGGGTAGTAATGCCATCTCTTCCTTTCCGGATAAAAACACTTCGCTGACAATTTTCCACTCTTGAATAATACATTCCGCAGAAGTGCTGTAGCCTTTGGGAATATGTTTCAATTCCCAATATCAAAGGTAAGATCGTCAACGCCACTCGTTTTTGACATTGTAGCTAGAGCTGTTTGTAACTTGGCTGTTGGTCAGCTTTTGACTATACTAAACGATTGTTACTGTTTATTGTAGTATTCCAGTCAGCTGATATACAAATTACAGTAAGAAAATAATTAAAAAGCAATAGTAAATGAAGAGGTAGTTATATAACTCTAAATATCAATCAGAGGAATATGTTGCATAACGTTAGGATGTATAACATTTGTCAGTATGGGAAAATTATTTTTGGCTACTAGGTTGGTAGCTCACTATTAGCGACTGGATTTCGTAGGCCGATTTTGAAATTCACCCGGGTAGCCAGGCGAGCCTAATTTGTGAAGTAAAGCAGAGTTGCCAGATGAGCTACAGTGGTTTATTGTGACATTATTGGAATCCCAAGGGGGGGGGGGTTCTGAGACATTTATAAACAAGGTCAGGGTGGAATTCAAGAAACTCTGAGACTTGTGGCCTTTGGACCACTTCAATGCGAAGTTGTCTGGTGTTGGCAGCGGTCTATTTCTTATCTTAATTTGTTCTCGTAACCAACGAGAAAGACAGGCTACGGTGAATAGCAGATACGTAGTAATGCTAGTCCGCACGTGGCTAACTTTATGTTCCATCATGATAAAACTGTACCGTTTGTTTGAATTCAACAAGCAATTTTTTTTTTTTTTGGGGTTGTGTGTTTTACTTCATTAGGCCAAAACTGAGCAAGGTGAATTACATCACTGCAGTTCGCGCCGTAGCCTGTCTATCTCGTTAGACGTGGTCATCTCCTTCGTTTTTTGTATGAAGCCTTTCCCCTTCACTCATTCAGAAAGCCTTGAGAGGTGTGTTTTTGAGTCCCATGAATACGTGTAGCTAGGCGAAAAGTAGGTGTACACAAATCTACCTGTTCCTCTTTCACACAAGTTTGGACACCACTGGGTATTGGTATATAGAGTATCTGTATTTACCAGTAGCTAACAGAAGCCCATCGGAACACGCAATAGTTCGCTGGTATACATCGCCGGAACAAACATATTACGTTTCCAAAGTTAGGATAGGATACAGTGACGGAGGCGACACTAGCCTCTGGCCCCAAGGTATTCTTTGGCATATACTCCCGAGAGAAACGGATGAAATGAAGAAATCGCAGCAGATATATGGGCTGCAGGTCCGGCCGCTACAGACTACACGTGATGATGTTCTTAAGCCACTGGATGGTGACTCATTCACTTCCCTCTAGCGGGGACTAGGCGAAGCTTAACCAAGTAGTGGAGGCTGGAACGGCTGCCATCTGACAGTGCCGAGAAGTAGTTCCAATTCGCAATCGTTTACGGCAGGGGAAAACAACTTCGGGCCGTGTGACGTATTTAAACGAAGAGCCAGCTTGTACGTTCGTGTGACGTCAGGCGAGAGCGGTGTATTGCTATGCTGCCTAGATCAGCACGAAACTGAAATGAAGATGAGAAATGTTATTTGGGCATATTTAAAACATGCCCGGGCTGTTTAGGGAGAACCCTCTTCAGCCTAGTCTGAGGGTTTTTATTTGTTGTGCGAGGGATCTTAACGGCGTTAGTGCGAATTTTGTTTTCGTTTTGTGTTTTTGTTGACGTTGTATAGTGTTGTGTGTTGTGGTTTTGTGTTTGTGTTCAGCTCCCCGTGTTTCACACCAGTTTGAGACCACGCTTCAAGATGTAGAAACATTGTCAACTGCGTTTCAGATCTTTGGAAGTTAACAATGTTTCTAGCAGGTAGCAAATTGAATTAATAAATTTACAGTGCGATGATTTGCTAAAGGACAAATATAAACACAGGGAAGACTTGGCTGATATTTATAAGAATGTTCCTCAAACCAGATTTCTGAGGTTGTATGCCCTTGTTGCACGGGTATTATGTATGTTTTGGTTCCACGTATGTGTGCGAATAATTCTTTTCTGTTATGAATCTTTCTAAGTCAAAATCCCGAAGTATATTGTCAGATCACAATCTAACATGCAGTCTTCGGTTAAAAATGTGCCGTACATTACGCCCTAACATTGACAAACTAGTTAAAGAAAAGCGAAACGGCAAATGTCGGAAAATGTCCACCTAATTGTTCTGTATAGCTCTCCTCTAGCTCAGGCAAAATAGTTATAATTTCTGTTGTATTTGCGTTATAACATGACTGTTCACATGAACTAGAATTGAATCGTATATATGTAATTATTTGTAATCTGTGACTATTCCGTAATTGAAACAGTCAGTATTAAAATTGCGATGTCCGGCACGCTATTTCCTCTTCCTCGCTGTGACGTCACACGTTCAACTGGCCTTCGACGGGAGCATATGAGCTGAGTGAATTGACGCCACAGCAGGGATACCTGTCTTCCCCTGGTTTACGGCATTTATCCGCCATCGAGCGACACACATCTCCGTGTGACGTGAAAGAGGGCGATGAAATGGGAAGAGAGGAGATTAGTGGTAGAATGCACCTCCCCAACGTTCGCTAGGGAACAACATGGAAAACCCCATTGTCAGAGTTGGTGGCTGGTGTGGATGGAATCCGGGACTTCCTGAATGTGTCACTTACACGCTACCGCCGAGCCACATTGTTCGGTTTCTACAGGTTAATATTGCTATGTAATATGTAGCTGCGCATTGTATCTCTTAATTATTTACTTGTTTGCAGTATTACGTGTACATATTTACAACACTGTATCAAAACAGCCATACTCCCAAGTATTCAATCTGGCTACACGAGACTTATACAAACCATATCTGTTACAACAATGTGCATTTTGAAGAGCGAAAAGGTTAAAATTGACTTGTGTTACTAAAAATATACTTTTACGGCAAGAAAATTGTCTCAGTAGTGCACGATATATTAGATGCCTGTTTAAAATAAACACGTCTGTTTGCTTATTAAATCTAAGCTGCATGCTGTTCATTTTAATACTTCTGAACAACGACGAATCGAATCCTAAACAAGTGAATAAATTGTAGCGCTATATAACAGTAAAAGTAACCGGTTTTTAGAGACTGCCATGTTTTTACGTTTTGGCGGTCACATGGTTATCTAGAGGATAACATGGTGGAACACACCTGCCGTTTGTTTACAGGTATCACCGACCTCACTGGGAGAACTATAACCAACTATATTCTCTGATTACCAATTAGAGGACGCATAACATGCCATGATAGGTCACCACGTTAGGGCTTAAGAGGTTATAGAAAAATTAGAGAAGTGTTAGAAAAATAAAGACATCGAAAAATAAAGACCTCCTAGCCCTCGGGTATCCTAATAGCATCGGGGTCAGAAGAGAACAAGAGATAACCAAGGTACTTCATTGGGTACCTTGTGGTCGCCAACCACATATTCCCTAGACGAGGACCTCTTCCAATGAATACCAGTTCACTGAGTGGTAAAGACAAAGCTGATTTTCTTGCAAAAAGGGGTACCAGCACTGTACAGAAATCTATAGTTAATCTACCATTTTATGTCGCTAAAAGATTAGTAAATTATTATTTATTTATGCGAACAAACTTACTGTTGGTGTTTTAAACACACAAGTCGCGTGGGGCAATGTTTAAGAGGTGGAATCAGGGCTGAAAAATTCAATACCATAGCCGGGATCTGAACCACGGATCTTCCGCTTATCGAGCAGTAGCTTTAAAACCAGCATAAGTTTGTTGGCATAAATAAATAATAATTACCATCAAAGGGTTACTTAAATCCGGGCTTACTATTGTAAGCCGCCCTTGGGATATTTATCTCTGATATGAGATTCCCTTGTGATCTATCGGGAAAGTACGAATCGGCTGGGAATTTAATGTCATACTGGGAAGTTGGCCATGGTAGCCTAGTGGATAAAGCAGCCGCTTGATAAGCGGAAAACCCGTGGTTCAGATCCCGGCTATGCTATTGAATTTTTCAGTTCTGATTCCATCTCTTAAAGATTAGTCAACACTGAATTTAAAAAAAAAATACCGTAAAAAATTACTATGAAAAAAAAGATGTGAACTGCCAAACATTCCAACAATAATTCTTGAGTGTCCTCGAAAACTGCAGTTGCAATCTTCAGGTTAATTACGGGATATGATTGGTTGGCAAAACATTTGAACAGAATTGGAATATATTCAAGGAAAATGGGCATAAGGCGTGCATTAACAGAGAACAAGGTAAAACCTTTTCAACACACATACTCACAGAAGTGGCCGCATCCGAAGGAAGCAATAATGAAGTTCCTATTATTGTACTAAATTTATTGTATACCGCTGTATTCCATAGAATAGTCGCGATATGACTTAATTGTTAAAGCGACTCTAAATAAATTAAAAAAAAAAAAAAAAAAAAAAATGAAGTTCCATATTAATAATTATCTAACGAACAGAAAATATTAACAATATTCAGAATTCAATATGTTGTGATTTTAATACGATGCCCACAGCAAACTTGTAATTAGAACAAATATTCTACATTGCAATCACATGCCTTTCTCTACTCATTCTTCTGCAAAGTATTCTTAAAAGCTTATTTTGCTATCTACTTCCCATCAATCATAATAAATCTGCATTATTTACAAAATTATACACTTTGCTGTAGGAGCAAGAATACTTTGCTTCACAAAGAGAAAAAATGGCGACTTACAACTTCAAACCAATGATAAATAATATATTGGAAATGTTTAACGCCACAAAAATGTTTATTTCTAATAAATACATTTTGTTAAATACATGTGAAGAATTAAAGAAATACATAACATGATTCAACAGATACAACTACCGTGACCAAATACTTTATTATAGTTTGAACTAATTGAAATGGATACGTAGCATCTGGCAAAATGCATTACATTTCTAAGTCATCGATATATCACTTCTAAATACTCAGAAGCTAAAAGCAGAATTACTTTGTACTTAACTCCAGTAGTATTAGACTCACCCTATCCCCCCCCTCTCTCTCTCTCTCTCTCTCTCTCTCTCTCTCTCTCTCTCTCGCTCGTGTAATATTTTATCTATGTCTTGCAGAATGAGAAATGGAATTTATTCACTTCATCTAACCTGAAACATCTGCTGTTTATACAATTACTTGGGCACAAAGCTTTTGACACAAATTCCAGATTTTTTAAAGTAATATACAAACGTTTGGTTTTTAAACAATTTGCTGACCCATTTCCCGGATACCCTAGAGTTTAAATACCTATGCACAAGGATAAATAAGAACTATGCGTAAAACGATATACACTTTTTATCACAGGAAGGGAAAACAATTATTTATTCTGACTATTCCACTAAGGTATTGATCAGTAACTTATAGCAAACTACAAATATCGACTATATTATTGGATAAAATGTAAGTATGTTTACCAAACATTTCAATCAATACTCATCCAAATAGTGTCATTTTCCAAACATGTTTTGTCTTCAACCTTTCACTGCGATTATTATTAATTAGAGCTTTTCGGGTTACCAGCTGTGTAATATTTATGAAACTGTTCGAGGTTTCAGCCATATTAAACTCCTGGCCATCGCCAGGAAATAAATAATCAATAAACGTCCATCTCAAACTCATGGCCTTCACCGTGAACTGCATAAAAATAAATGTCCGTCTGAAAATCATGGGCTTCTTCAGGAACATTGCTTATATAATATTTGAAGCCATTAGGGCGATGATGGTAGCTGCTGTTCCTTATTTTTAAGTATTCCTGTCTCTGTCGGGGAATATAGACTCTTAGGCCATCTGTTGGTGTTGTGTTAAGGATGTAGATTGTGCTGTCCTCTGCAGCGGGTATATAACACCATTTTAGTAACTTGTTTTTGGTAACCCAGGAAACAAAGTTCTTTAAATGGACGGTGTATAAATAAATGTGTGTGAGTAGAAGTTTTACTGCGTCGATTCCTTTATTTCACTATTCACTACCGAAATTAAATTAGAGCCAAATAATTTTAACTGTAGCGAATAGAAAAAACGAGTTTAGATTAACACGTTTCTAGAGTATATACATAAGCAAGTAAGTCGCAATACGCAATGCGAAGAAACTGTACGTTTATTTAGCACAAATAAAATCCCAAGCAAAACAGTGAGTATATCTAAGTTGCTAGTAGATTCGACTTGCAAAGCTTAGTTTTCTTTGTAATATTGTGCCATTTTGTTCATTTAACGCTACAGTGTTACGCTTATTTCTTTATTTTGAATGGCCATTGTTTCAGAAGTTAACCTTTTTACTAAGTAGTAAGTCTATCAACAGCATTTAGTTGTGGTGTAAGAATAAGACATCACCGCCTTCTTTTCTTGATTTTCAGGTGTACCAACACACCGTCTAACTTAACCAGAAGTTTATAAAGAATCTGTTTCATTTTTATTTCAGCTTTTCCAGTCATTTTAAACAATAATTTTATATGGTTGTTCTCTTATATTTGCACCTGCAATTAAACCTTTCGTTTGGTTTAACGTAACTTCCAATCAGTTTACCATTGTAATGCTAAATCCAAAAGTCCACCGGATTGGCTACTTTTACAGATGTTTAGTTGAAGATTTATTTGACTTAAGAGGAAGTAAAATAATAAGAGCTTATAAAAGACATTTGCAGAAGAGTGAGTGAAGAAGCTTATATTATTGCAAAACTTTCTACGTGTTCCAACTCTTTTTTATCATATCAGCACCCTTCTCTGCTATCATGATGGTTGGAGCGTTTGTGTTGCCGCTGACTATATAGGGCATAATTGAAGCGTCAATCACCCTCAAGCGTTGAACGCCATGGACCCTCAGCTCCGGGTCAACCACAGCACTAGAGTCACTGGATGGTCCCATCTTGCAAGTGCCTACTGTATGGTATATTGTAACAGTCCTCTTTCTGACGACACATCTGTAGTGCTCTTCTGTACCGAATACGTAATTTTCACAACCGGGTACATGACTTTTGTCCAATGTCAGTCCTGCTTTCTTGAACACTGTGGTGTTTACCAAACTTCGGAATATTTTACAACCTTGCACCAGGGTTATGACGTCTTCCTCTGCAGAAAGCAGATTCGCTAAAATCTTGGGTCTCTCCTGATAGTCAGCGCTAGTTAAAGTGATAGAGCCACGACTTAAGGGCCGCAAAACATAAGGGGTCATAGCAATACTATCGTAATAGCAAACTGGATTTGTCACTTTACTTGCACATTTCTGCAGCAGGTTTATTCCGGGAAAGGTTTCGATGTCTGGATAGTCTATAGATGCTCTGTGAGACCCTGAATATGCATAAGCCGTCACTTGAGTTGCCCCAGGGGCTGACCATGGGCTCCTCTGAGGTGCCTGGATGTACATATTCTGGTCGTTGAGTAACTGTTCCAAATTTGGTAGAGTTGACTTGTCCTTTGGAGTAGTAAACACGACGCATCCTGCCCCAGTATGGTCCTGAAGATTTTGACCAACTCCAGGTAAGTCATGCACCACTTCAACACCAACAGATTTCAGCATATGTTTAGGACCAATACCAGAGAGCATTAGAAGATGAGGAGAGTTAATGCTTCCTGCAGAGCAAATAACCTCCTTTTTAGCATATACTCTGGTGGTCATCGTCTTAACCTGCTCCCAAACGAACTCTACACCAAAAGCTGTTTTGTTCCTCGGATCCATTAGAATCTTAGTGACTCGCGCGTTAGTCACTACCTTGAGGTTAGGACGAGAACTCCTTATGGGTTCCAGGAAAGCCTTGTTGGTACTCCTGCGAACCCCGTTATTTTGTGTAGCTTGCAACATCGCTACACCTTCAACAATATTAGCGTTAATATCTATCTCTCGAAACCCCAGTTCCTTGAATGCATCTAGTATCTTCCGAACGTATGGATCCTGATACGGATATCTTCCGACATCTAGGTATCCTCCTCGGTTATGATACTTCTCATTTTTTGCTATATCTGGATCCAGGTTGTTCTCCGACTTCTTGAAATAGGGCAGAATTTCATCATAGCTCCAACCATAGTTACCTGTAAAGTTCAAGAAAAACACATTGTTTTATACCATCAATTCTTGACTCAAAAGTTAGGCGATGATTACTGATTGCACCTCTATGGCAAATTTGCTATTTGAAAGTAACACTTTTTTCAGCCCACCACAAGTAAGTAGTTATAGAGTAAGTAATAGGAAAAGGTAAACGATGGCTCCTGAGTGGACAACTAGAAGTAATAAAGCTTTTTATTATTTGGGAGTACAATTAAGCAATAATGATAGGAAGCGCAAGGCAGGAAGAGGATAGAGAAAGCAAGAGGTGTTATGACAGATCTAAGAAAGTTAATTACAAATTGGAAATGTGGTGCGGTTGAATCGAGAATTATGTATGCAGTAGAAATACGGAGGCTTCAGAACAAAGTAAAAAATTAAATCAAATATATAGTATATTTTGCAAAGATCTCTTTGAATTAAGCAGGTCAGTAGCAGATATATTGGTAGAATTAGGAATAACAGGGAGAAAATTGATAGTTATGGAGAGAATCGTACAGTATACGATATAAGGTATACTCAAAACGTGTATGTTGAACTTCAGAAAATAATTGCTGGTGGGCAAGAATAGGAAGACAGTTGGAGAAGATAGGAATGGGGATACTTCGCACTTAGAGGGAAATAATGGTAGTAGGTAGCGAGTAAAAGGATAGAAGATCTTCAAAAATAAGAAATCCAAGAGGATTCTGAAAAATTTAAGTTTATATACAACGATTAAGAGAGACTGAGGAAGACAAGTTTAGGTAACTTAAGTAGCAGACACGAAAGGAAACGGGGACAATGGTCTTTCTAGGGTTAAGAGCGAATGAATCAGATAGAGTGCCATATGTGGGGAGAAGGACAATGAAGTACATTATTTGGTGGAACATAGGCTTATAAAACTGTAACAGAGGAACAAAATAAGCAAGGAAATGGCTGCTATAAACCACTAACTGTTGAGGTAAAAAGAATTAAGGATACGAGGACGTTTAGAAAGAAAATTAAGGGACACTAAAAGAGAAATGAGAAAGGACCAGGAAGACGAAGAGAAAGGAGGGTAATTAGAAAGTAGCTGTTAGGAAGAAAATGAAAAGAAATGGAAAAGATTAAAGACTAACTGAATGCTAAAGGACCAGGAACCAGGCGGAGAGTAGGCCTTAACAAAGGAAAAACATCGACCTAATTTGAGGCAGTAATGAGCTAGCTGTCGACGGGCTCTTAAATTCCACTCACTCACTGGCTCACTCACTCACTCACCCGCCCACCCACCCACCCACCTACTCACTCACTCACTCACTCACGCACTCACTCACTCACGCACTCACTCACTCACCCACCCACCCACTCACTCACTCACTCACTCACGCACTCACTCACTCACTCACGCACTCACTCACTCGTACTGAATTTGTACTCGCATATAACTGTTTAGAAATAGGCATAAATGTATAAAAACTGTACTTTTGTAGATGCGAGGTGAAGATAAATATTCTATCTTATGCTATTCTGTTCCATTCTGTTTCTAGAGAAAGTAATAATGACGTCTCAGTCACCTGATATAATAAATGGGAGATATGTGCAAACATAAATCAAATGTTAAAAATGTAGTTAGCAGTAAATGTTATTAATTACCAAGTTGCGCCCAATGATCGTAGTCCTTCCTATGCCCTCTGTTATATATCAGAGCATTTATCACACTGCTACCGCCTAGAACCTTGCCACCTGACCATATTAGTGGCTTGCCCCCGTTGTACTGTGTCTGAGGATGCGTTTGATGGAACCAGTCAAGTCTTGTGCCAAAGGTATTCAGAAAGAGGCCTGGAATATCTGCTTCTCTAGGTTCCTCGCCACCAGCTTCCAGCAGCAATACGGACCAGTTGGGATTCTCGGACAGTCTGTGGTAGAAGTCAAAAAAACTATAATCCGGCTTTGTTTAATTTGGAGTTTGAGTAATTATGCTTTTTACGTGAGTAGGGTACCAGCCTATTGCACAACCCCCAGCCTGGAGGACCAGGAATTTGATTTTGGAGTCATCTTCTCCAGGATTCCCCAAAGAACATTAAATTACACACCAACAGGACAACGGAGTCGCAGAAGACCTGCTAGAAAATGGACACACCAACTTTAGTTTGGAGTCGGGATGGACCAATCACAGTCTAAACCCTGTTTCTATGATGATGATGATGATGATGATGATGATGATGATGATGATGATGATGACGATGATGAAGATGATGTTGATAATTATGGATTTCACTGGGCTTAGTAAAATATTCCTTGTGAGTGCTTTTCCTGCATAAGCCAAATGAAGCAATAACGAACCATTAAAATAATTTATTTGATTTGTTTAAATATACAGTCATCGAATTGTCAAAGGCTTGCAGTGCAAACGACTATACACTTGGAAACATAACTAGTGACCCATATAGATATGAATTTATGTTGATGCAGATGTCACCTTTCTAACTCCCCTCTTGTATACTTCCAGAGGGCTTATGGTTTTCAGCACCCCATTTTCCAACTTGCTCAGAGACTTCTTTATCAGGAGTGAGGTTCTTTTACATGCTATAAAGCTACTTCCCTTTCGAAAGAAGCCATTCTAGGGGCTTTTATGCCGGAAAACATCCATCGCCCTCAGCCGGAATTGAACCCACTAACTTGAGAACGTGATAGCATATTACCCTAAATCACAGAAGCCAATATGTTTTGCAGAATTGCTCGTGCATTTTCAGAAGATATTCCTCCCAATGTGTTATACGTGTCAGCTGTTGTTTAAACTATTTTTACCATCGTATCCACATCACTGTAGTTATGTAATATTAACAGTAATAATAATAATAATAATAATAATAATAATAATAATAATAATAATAATAATAATAATAATAATAATAATAATAATAATAATAATAATAATAATAATAATAATAATAATAATAATAATAATAATAATAATAAATACTACAACAACAAAATATAAATAGTCGGCATATAATCATAACAGGAATGATAATCCTTAATTTTTCCGCAAAGAATAATCACAGCATTTTACAATCCGAATCGAACTATTTTATGTAGAAAACAGAGACTTCATGCTGAATGGGAAATGTTTAGTTCGGTCATCATCCAATAAGGTGATCCCTTCTCACATGGGTTTGTTTACAAATCCATTGAACTTATGGTGAGAAAAGCTTAATATTATGTGAATAACACTTTCTGTTTCTGATCATCAGGGAGAGAATCAGTGGGTCTTTCCTTACGGCAATATTTGCGTTAAAAGGGAAGACTACCGAACACTTCGCTAGGATCGACGAATACGAACTATGTAGTCTGAGATCGGAGCATATGAACGTGTCTCAATACCCCAATAGGGCATCACCGCGCACACGTATCCAATGTCGTATGCGTTTTAGAACCACCACCCTGCTGAGGCCAACCCAATCCTAACAACTTCCTCATATGAGACGCTCATGCGTTCGTCCAGCTAATTTTAATGACGTCAGGCGTATCATAGGTGCTTAGGGGTCCACAGCAACCGCACCACAGCAGCTGAAGGGCTCGCAACCCCCTGTAGACCTAAGGACTGTGTTGGGGAGTCGCAAATATACGCAATAAATGCGTCAGATATGAATTAGTGGTTGATACTAGCAGTGTAATGAAAATTGGCACACCTGCTTCCCAAAAAAATCGTGTCTTCAAGCGACTCGGATTTAACAAAGCTGCAGAGTCAAATGTTTATGTTTATAAAGTTCACCACTCAAAGGACAAAGCAAAAATTTAATCAAAATAGTAATATAAATGCACCATAAAAGTACATACCTGTTCGCAAGAACACACCCTGCTGATCCAGCTCCGACAATAATGAAGTCGAAACTCTGCCCTTCTTGAACCAAAGTGGGGGAAGCAATATCCTGCATAGACTGGTAGTTTATGAAAGAAGTGAACGTATTTACAAGAAGCGTGATGCCAACTGCCGATGGACAGCTACCGTTTGCCTCCATTTGCTGATACTCTACTTAAAATGAACTTGGGGCTTTACGACCAGAACAACGCCACAGCCTAAATAAAAGATACCAAGTTACTACCACAAGTTGCGATACTTCATGTTCCTATGAACCAATTAAACCAAATATACTCGTAAAAAACAAAGGTCATTAGTAGATTATATAATGTTACAAATGGAATGGAGGAGAGAAAATTACATCGATGTATGCAATACAGAAGAAAGAATGGGGTATGCATGGGCTAGGACAGGTGTAAAATTTTTAAGTGGCATGATAGTTATAAAAAGAGGGGAGAGTGAAAATTGGTTTGAAAAAGGGGAGAAGGACTTTGATACTCAATAAATGGAAAATTTTCCAAAGGAACTAAAAGTTAGGAAAATTTTTATTTTAAGATCCTATAAATATATAGGGAAAGCAAGACATTTTTTAAGAAAAATATGGTTAACATGATTAAAAGTAGCATTAATAAAACTAGAGAAAATATGAAAAAACTTATAAGGTGTAAACTCTGGCGCGGAGGACCCGGGTTCGATCCCCGGTACCAGTATGGGGATTTCATCCCCTCTGGGAGGTCTGGCACGGGGTGCACTCAGCCTCGTTAGGTCCCGGGGGACCAATTGAGGAGCTACTTGAAGGAGAAGTAGCGGCCCCAGGTCTAGAAGACCGCATAACTGGCCGGGAGGGCTCGGGGCGCTGACCACGTCCCACCCTCCAGTACTGCACCTCACCAATGACGCCTGTAGTGGGCAGAGGTGGGAAACGCAGCGGCTGGGTGGTAGGCCTTAGCCCTTCGTGGGCTGTCGCACCGGGGTTTAGTTTATAAGGTGTAAAACTAAATAGCAGATATCATAAACTTTCCCATTATACATAAAACATTAAAAATAAGCGTTAATCCAAGAGAAAGGAATAAATTGCATAAATTTCTAGCTGGTTTCCAGTAGCTTAGGGAATTGTGGAAAACATTGTTAAAATTAATTACATTTTCCTTGGTTTATTATTTTAGTAAGTTAAGATTGAATTTGCATAGTGAAATTATATTATAACAAACATTACTTACTTGATAAAACTGTCACGCAATTAGTAAAGCGTATTAGTGATTATATTACGTAGTTTATTTTTACTCTTTCTACTACGCATGTTCCATCCAAAAATTCATATTCGAGATTTCACAGAAAAGTTTTGAGGCTCTAAGAACGCTTTTCTCTTTTCTTTTTAGAAAAAAATGTGTGTATGAATAGTATAATTAAAAAAACAAAGTATCAGTCAAATATCAATCACGATATTTTCTCTTCTTCTTAGAATGCCACTGGCAATTTTTCTAAAATAAAGGAAAATACTCCCACCAAAGATATCGTTTACATGGAGAGAGTTTCGAAAATCAAGACTTTCTTAAAAAGAGCTCCGTCTATTTTGATTAAAATACTATATTATTAAAATATTTTTATGTCACGCGGCATGTATGTTTTGAATTCTCCGGGATTAATCTCTAAAGCTCTCTTCATTATGAATAACATTAGCATAACTGGCAAATATTAAGAGATACACAAATCTTACTAAACAAAAATCCTTGATTTCATTAAAACACAGGATTTGTCTGATACATTTCTTTGTGGAGTTCATCGTTTCCAGGAAATTCCTTTTAATGGTTTATATTTTCAGAAACTCACAGATTTCTCATGCAAATAGAACGAAATTTCCAAGCGGACACATAGTGAACTAGCTCTTAAAAGAGTTGACGTTCGCTTAAATACTACACTGTTCGCCTGTTCCCAATATATTTGCAAGGAAATATATAACTAAGCAATTTCTGCAAATCTATATCTCGATTAACGTAAACTAGTTAAAGGAATATGCAATAGTTTATACAAGGGTGAGTAGAGAAGGTCATATGAAGCATCACATTAAATATTTACTATTGTTTTAAAGTTAAGATAGGACCTTGGGTCATGGCATTAAAAGTCCATACCAGTATTTATTTTGGCGACTTAGGGTAATTGCAAAAAACCTCAGATCGATTGGCATGTGGGATTTGAAACTGAGACCTCCCGAATGTGGCCCACAACTTTACCCCCTGAGCCATCCCGCTGTCTCTCACCTGTTCCTAAACTGGGTAACTTTCTGTCGCATATCTCGCCGCGAGGAGGTTAGTTTGGCTCGGTTAAGAATAGGCCACAACAATTTTTCGCATGGTTACCTATTTAAAAGGGACCTTGCCCCTCATGTCCGCTGTGTGACAACATTTTATCACTCCATCATGTGCTGCTAGAGTGTTCCTCTCAAGCGCACCTTCGAGATTCTCTGCAACTGCCTGTCAGACTTACAGAGGTCTTAGCGGACGACAAAGTTTTTAACGGATTGTAATATCAATTTGAGGATTTAAAATTTTAGTAATTTTTTATGATTTTTGACGCATTTATCACCTTGTTTTGTATCTGGCTATTGCCACTGTTTGTGTGTATATTTTCTTTGTTGCTAGTAATTTTATTTTTGATTCAAATGTATTCAAATTTATTGCCATTAATTTTTTAAGGGCACTGATGACCTAGAAGTTGAGCGCCCTTAAACCCACAAAACAACTTTTCACCTATTCCTGAATACTCAATAGTTTCTTCCCCAATTCACAATTGGTGTGTTTGTATGGTGATATTGGTTAGAAAAAAAGAATAACGACTTTCCAAATCATAAAAGTATAGATATTAGAAAATTTAAACCAGTACCAAAGAATATCTCAGAAATTAACACGGCAAAAAAGCAGAAGACGAAGAGGAAGACTGGCTATGGAATTTTACACAAATCACAAATTTAATTTTAGCAATATATTTTAATTAAGATTTATTTTTACAGTTGGCACTACAAATAATCCAGTAGGCCGTGAGAACAATAACAAAATAATTTTAGCGTTTAATCCTAGGAAATGAATTAAACATAATGAATATAAATGAATGAATTTACGCTAGTAGGCTATTCATTAAAGGTAGACCTGCTCTATTTAAAATTTCAGTTTTTTGACTTCAATTAAAATATCAATATCTGCACTAGAATATTCGTCAAATCGTTTCTCTGACATTTTTAATTGTTTTAACTGCGTATGGATACTTCAGATGTTCAGAAAATTAAGAAAATGTTTAGGTTGGTGCAACCTCAAGGAGATGATATAACCAAAGTAATAATACTACGACGAAGAAATGATAATCCGACATTACTGGAGTGTCATTTTAAAGCAGGCATTAATTAGTGTGGCATCACACAAATTAATATAAACTAAGTTTTTGTTTATAGTGCTTACTGCCTCTTTCTTAATTAAAGCCCCGAGGCCTCTTTACAAGGCTTCGTTCTTTTACATGCCGTAAATCTGTGACTAGGCACAACTGGCTTTACTTCCCTCCCGAAGGAGGCCCCAAAAATCCATCATCCTCTGCCGGTTATGAACCCCCGACCTCGGAAACAGGACTAGTATGTAACCCGTAGATCACGTCCGACCTTACATCAGTAAATAACACTAACATATGGTTTACAGAGTAAATAATTCCTTACCTCTTATGTATCCTTTTGTCTCAAGATAAAACGTTTGAACACTAAGGGGTTTTATTGTCTTTGCAGAACTGGTTATCGTCTATGCTTCACTTTTCAAGACTACTTATCAGGAGGTTAACTTTGACACGGTAGCCGACTTAGATACCTTCCCAACAATTAGTACACCCAATTTGAATTGTTATCTGCCAGCCTAAGATAGCGTAATTATAGCCTGATGTATCTGACAGCCATCAACACAAGTTGATGCATCTACAATATAATATCCCATGTTATTCTACATATATGACACAAGCAAATGACATGCCTGATATTTTGTATTCACTAGTTCAGATATGACATACGTTACAGTCAGGCTAAAATCATCAAGTCACTTACTGAAAACATTGACTATTTCACTCTTGCTGCAAATGAGAGACAATGATCATGTTTAATTGAATGTTGTTTTTCAATCAATCACTCAATGATTATCGAAGTCTATCACTTCCATCCTTGTGCAATAATTGTCTGAACAGACTGAAGTATCATATGGCACAGACCTAGAGAAAGATGCTATAAGATTGGACCATCAATGTGAGGAAGCCAAATATTTTCTTCGTTAACTACGCTATCATCAGCCCGTACGACGGAAGATATATGCGCCGTGTAAGATATTTTTATGCCAAATGAAATTTATATCCAGAAATTTCCCTGAATGATTTCCTCATTCTGAATAACTTTTGCATAACCGTTAAAACTGTTATACAAAGAGGCAAATCAAATAACACACAGAAATGCATACGCTCATATACCAATATAACGTCTAACAACCTGCATGCAATAAAAACATTTCTAAACTGTTTGTTACCACAGTGGATGGAAGAACAAGGTTATGTAAGAACTGATTGTTGAAGAATACCCAATAGAAAAAGGAATAGGTGAGAATCGTATGGGATTCAGCAATGAAGGTAGGATTATTGTATGTATGCCCCCAAAGGGGCACCCGCAGGGGGAAGGATGTGGTGAGAGGAAACACCGGGCGGAATAGAAGGACTGGAAACTCGCGGGATGTAATTCTCTTTCCCAGCAAGTCGAGGTAACCCACGAAAAAAAAAAAAAAAAAAAAAAAAAAAAAAAAATCATAGGTCGGAAAGGTCCGCCATTGGAGTCAAACCCACGACCTCTGGAATGCGTGTAACCTCACGTGTTACCATGCAGCCATTTTGCTTCGATAGATTTTTATACTAGTTTCATAATTTCTGATAACCTCTAAAATAAGGGCATTATGAGAGCATTTTGGATCCCATCGATGGCATGTTACATTACGTTTAGAAATTTACTTTGTAGCTTTGAAGAACAATTGTACTTTGGTAGGAATTTTCACATCAAACTTCTTAGTACGTTTAATAAATAGGGGAAGTATTGTATTCCACTCAAAAATTCGATGTCGAGATTTCACTGGAAATGTATGTTTTGAAACCCCCTAAATACAAAAAAAAAAAAAAAAAAAAGCAGTTTTAGAAAAAGGTTCGTGTGTGTGGACAACATAACTGAAAAACGAAAAGCCTGTTGAAAACCAAAGTTGGTATTTAAGTTTAATGTCTTTCAAAGATACGACACGAAGATTTTGAAGAAAATACCCTCACCCTAAGCTATCCTTTACATGAAAAAGTTTTCGAAAATTTTGATTATCTTAAAAATGGCTCTAATGATTTTGATTAAAATGCCGTATGTTTAACATATTTGTATGACAAACGAAATGTGTATTTTGAATTTTCTGGCAATAGCCTATGTAGTCCTGTTTACTCTGGATGACTTTTGAATAACTCGTAAACCGTTAGAGATAGACAAAACCTCGTAAACCGTAAGAGATAGACAAAACCTTGCTCTACAAAAAATGTAGATCTTGCTAAAATAGACAATTTATATCTCGACAATTTTTTTGTAGAGTGAACCATTTCGGAGATATTCCTTGTTATTTCTGTCAGTTTCGGAAAACAAAACTTCCGTGAAATGGAACATCGCTGTTCATTTTTTATATGTTAAGCGTGCAAAGAGAACGCGATCTCAAAGCTTTAAAATATGTAACTGTCGCTCAGAAAATGAGCAATTAGATAATTTCTACAAGTGCTTATGTTGGCTAACGTGAGGAACATAAAGGAATAAGAGCTTGTTAGAGCAATTGGTGCAAGAGTAGAGAAGGTCATGTGAATGCAGTATATCCGATATTGTTCAATAGGTTAACAATTGGATCAAATACGCACGGTAGTTGAGTTTTTCTCCAAGCTGTTCTTACATTGCAGGACGCTAATAATTACGAGTAATAATATGGAAAACTTGAGTCCCTGAAGTCTCTCTCCGAAGTGCAGCTGTCCTCCTCTGGAGATAGGGTAGATTTAGAACGCATAACTTGAGGGAGTGGATGAGGAAAAGTGACGTAGCTTTCACTGAATAAAAACAACATGATTGAGATGGTGACGACAAATCGATGCTCATGATGCCCCAGTTCTGTAACCATAGTAACGACTGTGAACTCTACCGCGTCGAGTAATCCCAACCAGATTAGCTATTAGGTTATCTTCGCAGAACTGCGAAACTAAATAGGTCTCACTTGAACACTAACGATACGTCATAAACACTGGGCACATTATGGAGACTAAATATGAGAAAACTTTCTGTTCACCCATTGCCGATGTCACATTGTCCAACTTGAGAACATCGTGAGACACCGCGAGTTGGATACAATGGGATTAAGTTGCATCTAATTTTTTCATCCAGCAACTTGAAAATAACCAATCAGCGTCTGTAGCGTAACAATATGGCGGACTGCGCAGGCAACATATTGTATATACACGGCTCGTGGCATTTTTATTGTAATAGGTATTTTAATAGATGTTTAATTTTTTTCTGGAAGATTCTGCTCTCTTTGGAACTTTGTTAAGTCTTTCATTGCAGGTCTTCCTGTGACTCTGAATGCAAATACGAAGTGTGCACTACTTGTAAACACCCTGTACTGATGTCACGTGCCTTACTTGAGTTGTTGACCGTCAAACACAACCATCCCTTTACTACCATCGTTTACATTATTTTGCCTATCCCTTGTATGTATTCTCGTATAAATAAATAACCAATCAACACTATTTGCAGACAACTTTGAGATACTCACTTTATGTCCGTTGATTTTTAAGCAATTTAACAAAATGCACGTCTATACCCTTTAACAGACTGCCTAGCAGAGTTGGTTGCTTTGCCTAGAAGAATCCAATCGACACTCCGAAGTCCATTGGTTTCGCTATTCCCATTCATGAGACTACCTCATTTTGTTCTTTTCCCCCTATACTTATTATTGTTTATTTAAAATTATTACAATTGTTGTTATTATTATTGTTACTGTTATTTTGAATGCTTGATTTCTTTTGGTTTAAATAATTACTCTTTTTGAAGTATCTTTGAATTAAAGTATCACAATGAGATTGAAACCAATGACGAGGATAATGACGTTGGTGATTTCGCAGAAGACGACGATGTCGGAATAAGAGACTTACAATTTAATAAAATACATATTTTGTTTATTGCGAACTGAAATTGCTATTGGGACTATAGTCCGGGATCGCTGAAGGGAAAATTAATTCGCCAGGGAAACCAAACACAATGTACAAATACTTTCCATCAGATAATTATTAACTTGAAGTTGCATAGTAATTAAGGCACGAAACATTCTGGAATAAACAGCAACTTTAGCGCACATGGGTTCTAAAGTTGCTGCTCTGGCATGTACACAGCTGCAGGCGTCTGCTGATGCGCGTGCATATACGACGGCTGCGCCGTATCTTTTACGACGTTCATTCTCCGTGCTCAGCTAACCTGTATCACTAGTGAGTGCATACGGTTCAATGCTCTAATAATACATGACTATTAAGTAATATTAAAAGATAAACTGAATATATTAAGGTATATATGAGTAAACCAGTAAACTTTTTTGCTGTTTGGTAACATTAATCTCAAGCATAAAATTAAACTCCTTGATCACATCTACAAGACAAATAATTTACAATTATTATAGCAATTAAATCTCAGGAAACACCAGTTTAATTTTATTTTAGGAAAACTGTTTAAGTGTAAAGCACAAATATAACGTACATCTTGGGCAAGCACCTTTTATTATTGTGGTGTAAAGGATGTTCAAGAACACTTTTACAAAGTTCACATTTAGAACAGTGTTAATCCATGCTATCATAGAGAATAACGTTCCATTTTATGTAAAATGGGGATAATTCCAACTGTCCTTTATCATATCAGCACCTTTTTCAGCAATCATAATTGTTGGAGCATTTGTATTACCGCTGACTATATTCGGCATAATGGACGCATCGATAACCCTTAAACCGTCAATACCATGGACCTTCAGCTCTGGATCAACAACGGCACTGGGATCACTGGCTGGTCCCATTTTGCAAGTTCCTACTGGATGCCACAGTGTCTGCGTTTTCTTCCTTACAGCACATTTGCGGTATTCCTCTGTAGCAAAGTCATGTTGTTCACAACCGGGTACTGGCGTTGTATCCAGTGTCACTCCGAGTTCCCTAAACGCCTTTGTATTGGCCAAATTCTGAGCTAACTTCATACCCTCAACTATCACGTCCAGGTCATGTTCATCGGTAAGAGCGTTGGAAACGATAAGTGGATAACCTTTCGGATCAAGAGAGACGAAACCTCGGCTTTTGGGTCGCATGACAAATGGGCAAATTGCAATATTGTCAAAGTAACATGCTGGGTTACGCACCTTCAACGAGCAGCTTCTCGGTGAAAGACCTAGTTGGAAAAACTCGATGTTAGGGTAGTCGATGGAAGCGTTATCTGCGCCGGAGTTCGCATACGCTGACACTTGACTCATACCTGTGGCTGCCCAGGGACTCTCTGAAGGTTGTTGCCTGTAATAAACTGCATCCCTCACTACATCTCTGGAGCTAGGTAGTGTATCTTTGCCTTCAGCGGTGTTGAAAAGGACGCTAGTTGTTCCAGTGTGATCCTGAAGATTTTGACCTACTCCTGGTAAGTCGTGGATTACATCTATACCAACTGATGTCAACAGATCTTTGGGTCCAATACCAGACAACATGAGAAGCTGAGGAGAGTTGATAGATCCTGCACTTATGATAACTTCTTTTTTGGCGAATACTTTAGTGCTAACCCGTTTACTCTGCTCCCAAATGAATTCTACACCAACAGCAGTCTTATTATCTTCATCCATTACGATCTTAGTCACCAGGGCGTTTGTGACTACTTTGAGATTAGAACGAAGTCCCCTTATAGGATCCAGAAATGCTCTGTTGGTACTCTTGCGAACACCCCTTCTTTGAGTAGCCTGTAACCTTGTTACGCCTTGTATGATTTGTTCATTGATGTCAATTTCTGGGAAACCTAGTTCCTTAAATGCATTCATATACATATGTACATATTCATCTTGGTAAGGGAATAAGCCAACGTCGAGGTAACCTCCTTGGCTGTGGTATTGAACATTTTTGGCTATTTCAGCATCTGCATTATTCTCCGATTTTTTGAAATAGTGAAGAACCTTATCGTAGCTCCATCCATAGTTACCTAGAAAACGAAAAAGCATTAAGTTTTATAATAATAATTGTCATTAAATTAGTGTAATAACTACAGAAGAATCAGCATTCTGTACACCGCTTATAAGATATATGCAAAAATGATTAATAATCGTCTTAAAACTAACGGAACCATTACTGGAGGAAGAACAGCCAGGTCGATCCTCTAATGATAATATCTATAGTATTAAAATAATTTTAGAAAAGAGACAAGAATTCAATTTAGAAACACGTATAGCGTTCATTGACTTCAAAGAAGCCTTTGATTTTAAGGACAGATGCAAGTTATGGGATATACTGCACAAAATTAATTATATAACATATAATTAATGTTATTAAGAGTTTATTTAGTGGCACAAGAATAGTTATAAGTGTAAATGGAATAGGAATAGATGAAGTTAAGAGAAATCAGGGAGCTACACAAGGATGCAGCTTGTCTCCAAGACTCTCAGTATTTATTTAGATGATCTGATTAAGAAATGGAAACAATAAATTATGTCAGAGATAAAACTAGGGAAAAATAAGTGTATAAATATCTTACTGTGTGCTGATGATGATGTGGTCACACAGAATCGTGAAGAAAATCTACAAAGAGCAATGATTAAAGTGTTTACAGTAAGTAAGAAGTAATGGCCGGAGGCGTGTGCGTTTTTCCATAGGTATACTGCACATGGACTTTACTGTTATCGCTCGCGCTACAGCCTGATCATGAAAACCGCCTCACTGCAGCACAACCTACAAGCATCATAAACCATGTATTCTTGAGTTTCTTATACGTGCTGCTATTTATTAACTATAATATTGTCACAGAGTGCATTACACTTGGTTACAATTGACATTCGTAAATTATTAAATGTTAAATTGCGACGTCTATCGCTAAAGGCAGTTTTTAAACAGTAAACATCTTGTTTCTACGTCACACGATGTGAGAGGTAAAAGTGTAAACA
Source organism: Tenodera sinensis (assembly GCA_030765045.1). Classification (NCBI taxonomy): domain Eukaryota; kingdom Metazoa; phylum Arthropoda; class Insecta; order Mantodea; family Mantidae; genus Tenodera; species Tenodera sinensis. The sequence goes on along the minus strand of CM060967.1, from coordinate 22,137,161 downwards.
ATTCCATTCTGTCGTTTGGCTTGTTTTCGTTCTTGTCCTTAGCTTCACTAGTTCGCAGAGTAATACGTTACGTTGCTTAAACTTTCGTCAAATGGAGCATCGCTATTCATTTTTTATATGTTAACCGCGCAAAGAGAGCAGAATTTGAAAGCTTTAAAAGATTTGACTATCGCTCAAGGATTACTGTATTCCCATATGTCCGTTACACCTGGAAGAAAACGAGCAATAAGATAATTTCTGCAAATGTTTATCCCAACTAACACGAAGATATAGCAATAAGAGATTGTAATAATGGTTAGTACAAAAGTAGAAGTCATGTGAGTGCAACACATTCGATTTTTTTCTTTTCTTCTTTCCTTTGCCAAAATAAAATTGGGATCTGGTTTCAAAACGTTGAACACTGTACCGCAGGGATATTTTTCCTCCACATAATTTAAAAAACAAACTACTGTCCCACTTTATTAGGAAGGTTAAAGAAATCAGCCTAAAAATTGAAAGTTCTGGCAAACTTACAATTGTACATAAACTTTGGGTCCTAGCACACTAAGATATCTCCTTCGTGACCACAGTTAATGGCTCACTAACAAGTGACTCACTTATCTCAAAATGCCAAATTAGGTACAAGTAATGGCGAAGCTTGTCACGAGTGCTTGTGAATTTATCTAGAGAATTTCCCTATCACGAATTGCATTTATTAAGACTATTTCATGAAATACAGGGTGTTACAGCCCATGAAATCTTATTTAAATGTTGTGTTGTAAATTAGTAACCTCTTAAAAGTAATATGGTTAAATTCATCGGTCTCCATTGGCAAGACCTACTAGATTATTATGTTGATGCTCCAATTTTTTAACATGTTGGTAATATCAGTAGTTGGAGTATCTGCTCTTAATTTATAATTTGTCAAACTAATTCCGAACTTATTTCCTGTTCTGCACTGAGGTTTACAGTCAGCCATATTTGACACCTGAATAGCGATTCTATTGCGTCAAATTACGTCAGCTGTGTAGCTAGGTTAGCTAACCTGAACATAGCATAAGAAAAACAGAGGAGATGATAATGAAATTCGAGGAGAAGATAATGATTTTTTCGTGAAGGAATTGGCTGAAATTTGAAATTGTCTGATGACAACTAACTCACGTACGAGTGGAATAGTCAGTGAAATTCAACATGCAGGTAATGTATTCCAAATAAGAAAAAAAAGAACGCTTTACACCCTCGTATCCTAAGATAATTAGGATAAAACTTCCCTTTAGCACTCTACAAATATGTAGCCATTATATTCATGATATATTTCTGATTCCACACTCTACCACGACAGTATACTTTGAAATGCATGTGTGAAATTTTATTTTCTCTACTACTATAATAAGAGGGGAAATATTGTATTCCACATAAAAATTCAATGTCGTGATTTCACCGGAAATATGTTTTGAAGACCCCTGAATCTAAGAAAAACATTTTTAGATGGAGGTCCGTACGTGTTAAATTTATCAATGTAACGAAAGCTTTCCACGTAATTTTCACCAACTTACATTCGTCTGATTTACTTGAAGTTTTCCAGACGTGTCAAGGACCGATGACAATACAATAGTATCATAACTTTATCCTAAGGTCCTTACTAGAGTATCAGGAAAAACACAAAATTAATTAACTAAATTTATCTATGGAATGGAATCTTTCGAACTAATTTTCACTAACTTACATTCATTTGATTGACAAGAAAATGTGAGCACCTGTCAAGGACCAATGACAATAGAATAATATTATAACCTTGTCTTAAGATCCTGACCAAGATCATCAAGATAAAAAGGGACTTAGCTAAATTTACCAAAGTGACGTAATTTTCAGCTACCTGAGTCGTCTGACTAAATTGAAAATTTACACACATGTCAATGACCGATGACAATGTAACAATATCATCACTTTGTCCTAATATCCTGGCCAGGATCGTGAGGATAAAGAATGAACGACTAAGCAAATTTATGGAAAATGGTACAACTATGACATCTTAAATGTCCCTAGGGAACATGTCTACATGCACTCTGAAAATTACTTTAATTATATACATATTTATACACTGGATGACATAGATGCCCAGAGAGGACCTGAAAGGAACACGAGACCCGGTAGAAATATCGCGGACCGGCGTTCACACAGGGCCAAGACTTGAAAATATTGAAAGACGGAAATGCTCGGAGAAAGGACCTGCGAGGGACACGAGATTAATGATCGAAGTTTACCCAGGGGCACGACGTCTGCAACAGCTGATAGTGTGGTTAAAACAGTAATTGTAATCTAATATGTTCAAAAATAGTGATTTGAAAACTTTCGAGCTCAGAAATTATAAAAACATTTCCCAAAGAATACCGAAAATGCTCTATGTAAACCATAGTTTGGACTGGGGAAACTTTTTGAGAATCCTTTAGTTTGAGGTTACTGACCACAAAAACCAAGTTAGTACATAAGTTAATTTTTGATTTAAAGTTACAGATTGGTAATCACTTAGACGGGTGTATGCATGTACACACACGCGCGCGCATACATATGCACGCACATATGGTAGTTTAGTTGACTTGGTTGAAGCAACAGCACGTTCCTCAAATCCCGCTATGGTACCGAATTTCTCATTATGATTTTACTCTCAGTGATCTCCATATCGGAAATTTTGGGTAAAATACATTACAATTAAACTAAAACACAGTGCAAAAGCCCATTGCTAGACCAAGGTCTACAACCCAACCGTGCCCAAACGGGCATCATGAGCGGGATGCTGTTTTGAACCGTTGGACGTGGTTAACGTTCCGAATACTTGCTTATCGTTGAATGCTATTTTCATAGGCTGGATCCGCTAAGCTCCTCAATTAGACTTCCAGGGACCTCATGAGGCTGAGTAGACTTCGAACTAGGTCTCTCAGCGGGAGAAAAAAAAAAAAAAAATTCCCCACGTCGGTAGAGAATCCTGGCTCCCAGCTAGGATTGAGCATGTGGAACATCTACCTTGGATTCTACTTTAACCTTTTCAGTATCCCCATCAATTTTATACTTTATTACCTAATTCTTCCCAATGATCGTAGTCTCTCCTATGGCCTCTGTTGTAAACCAAAGCGTTTAACACACTGCTGCCACCCAAGACCTTTCCGCGGGGCCAGAGCTGTGGTTTGCCCCCGTTGGACTCAGGTTGCGGTTCTGTTTTGTACATCCAATCAAGTCTTGTGCCAAATGTGTTAACAAAGAAAGCTGGAATATCTGCTGCTGCTGGTTCTTCGCCTCCTGCCTCCAACAGAAGTATACGCCACTGCTCATTCTCGGAGAGTCTGTGACAAATATCACGTAAATCAGTCCCTATTCTTCGATAAACGGTGTAAACAAACAAGGTTTCTCGTAGGTATGTTGTACCCAGAAACTCTTTTTTTCATGCAGAAGATCATAAGGAAGTAAATAAGAAAATCAAAATACTACCAAACAATGAAATAACATTTTATTCGACTACTGAAGTGCTCAAATGTTCTGCTGTCAGGTTACGATGCTGAATTCTAGGATATATTAAAATATAATCTACAGGATGAACGCCCAAGACGTAACCTGCCTGCTCACTTAAAGCCTCTTCAATCTCTGTGTGGGCTAAAAGGTGCCTGTTGGCATGTCGTCGTTGATAGAACCGTCGAGCTCCTTTTGCATTTTCTGGGGGGCTTCAGTGTATTCTACATATTGATCAGTTCCTCTGAACAAATTATACTGCTAAGAGACCAATACCGTACCTCTTGGCTGTATCATAAAGGATTGCTTTGCATTATGTAACACTTGGAGGTACTGCACAGTTAGCAAATAACTCAAGAATGCGCCTACTGCTTGTCGCAGGACCTACGCGTTGTTTATCTGCAGTAAGGATAGACAGACTTGCATGATTCACCGTGCCTTGTCAAACATATGACAGTGCTGCGCTGTTGACACTCCCAGATACATTTCACGACATACTGACCCATCATTTCGGAAGCTCTAGCGCGTAAATAACGCCTTTATGGACAGGAGTTTATACAAAACTATGATCATATTGTACACATCACTCAACAAGCCATGAATTATATAGGTATAATTAAAGTCCGGTAAGACCTTAATTTATTACACAAAAAGAACGAATGATACAGCTTTCGTTTAGATGTCCTATGAAAGGTGATCTCAAATGGTTCTGTTTTGATGTTACAGGTACTACTCGTAGTTTCCACATTCACCGCTATTGGCGTATTTTCAATATGGCGAGTTCTGTTGCAAAGCGTGCTTTCTGCGTGTTGGAGTTCGACAAAAGCAAGTGTGCTACAGATGTGCAACGGAAGTTTAGGACAAAGTACGCCAATAAACAAGCGCCAAGCAGGAAGTCCATTTATGCCTGACATGATAAATTTGTTACTGCTTGTTGCCTGTGTCCTAAGAAAAAGAGTGGCCGTTGATCGGTGAGTGAGGCGACCGTGAACCCTGTAAGAGAGTTATTCTTAAGAAATCCGAATATATTTGTATTTTAATCATAAAAAGTGTATGAATTTTATGTTGATGGTCGAGTTTAGATAATATACCGCAGTGAGTTTATTCTCTAGAAGGTGAAATCCCTGTAAGTAAAGTGCAAAACATTATAAGAACATTTTTGGTTCTTTATAGTCTATTATCGCGGACTACACACAATAGTTCAAACTGGGAACTACCTCTCGTCTTCGCTAAGAAACAGAAGGAAGTTCGCTCACGCCACTGCCATCACTATAACAGGGTTTAATCCTGTGCGTTTTGCAACTGTTTTAACGCACGAATCTGACCACCTGGTATACATTCTTACTAAGAGTAAACCTTGCTATACATGAGAGAACATGTAGATCTCATCAAAACACAATATTATATTTAAGAATGAAGGTCGTTATTCACTTTTTTGTCGTGCAAAGAGAACAATATTTCACAACAATATAGCGACCAGCGTTAGAAGATTTGACTCCACTCAAGCTTTTCAACTTCAAGGAAATAAGCTATAAGCTAATTTCTGCATTAGGAAAGTACAAGAGTAAAGAAAGTCATGTGAGTACGGCACATTAGACTTTTTATTATGTAAATGTCCTTAGCATACGGCATCTTAATCAGTCATTACACATACTTATAAGAATATCCAAAATTTCGAAGCATTTTCATAACAGTTTGAAAATCATTGTCTTGGAAGATACTGAATCTAAAGGTCGAGTTTGGTATTTATTGTATATTTCGTTTTCAGTCATGCACACCAAGAATCCATATAGATTAAAAAATATTTTTAATTCAGGGAATCTCAAAATATGTAGATCCCCTGAAATGTCATTCAATTTTTGGTGGAATGCCTATCATTAGGTGATACAGAATCTGATGGTAAATGTAGATTTTTAGAAGAAAAAGAATTACAAGCATTAATGAATAAATTAAGGTATGCGAACACAGACTTTTTATTTCAAAACCCAGCAGTCCTCTTGTGTAATATTCTGAGGCCGAATGGGAATGCAAGTAACAGTGTAGCGAGCATCAAGAACAAAATATCATGCATTTCCTGTTGTTGTTGAGGAAATATGTTGTAATTATACTTACCTGTTTGCTAGAACACATCCAGCTGAACCACCTCCCACTATTATAAAGTCAAAAACATCTTCATCGGTAACCGTGGCAGGAGAAGCGATATCCTCTGACGATTGAATATTCATGAAAGTGGTCAATGTATTCACAACAAGCGTTATGGCAGCACAAGATGAATTAAACGCCATCTGTTGATACATAAAAAGGCTAAATGAATGCATCCGTCTACACTAAACGAATTTTCCGCAAGTCTAACAGTAATTCGTGAGTATTTAATAAACTAAGGACATAATTAGGCCACAGAGACGCGCAGAGGTCCCTAACAAGTGCTGAGATCTCTTCATCACGGCACCAGGTCTCGCCAGGCAGTCATCACCCTGCACATACTATTGCCACCCACGAAGGACACCCTTCGTCCAATGCCATCTAGCGCCGAGAACAGCAGTTACAATGTGAAAACATCCGCGCCATCTGCCCGGCAAGATCATAACGAAGTGGAACGAAGGGAAATGATGGCCAGGAAACCGTGGTATGAAATGTGACGCCGCGGCGACACCTTGTTGTTTTTTGTGTACTAATAGATTATCTATGTCTTACGGTTTACCAGATATATGGTACAACATTCACCCGGAATGAATGGGACTTCAGAGGATATTTTCAGAAAATGCTAGACATACGTTTCGTTTGTCCTAAAAGTGTCCTTGAATGTGGTATTTTAATTAAAATAGTAGGTGTTATTTTAGAACAAACCAACATCTTCCGAAAAATGTACTACACAAGGAGAATTTTCATCAGTCTTCGTGTTGCATCCTTGAAATATACCATAACCCAAATACCAAGTAGTATTTGGTATTTAACCAATATTTGTTTTTCAATTATGATCTTCACGCACAGATCCCCCTCACATGACTTTGTCTACTCTTGTACTAACTATTCTTATAAACTCTTATTCCTATATCTTCATGTTAGTTGAGATAAACATGCGCAGAAATTATCTTAGTGTCAATTTTGTTGTAGATGGAAAGGGAATATGGAAATACAGTAGGCTTTGAGCTTTGAAATTCCAATCTCTTTGCACGGCCAAACAAATGAAAAAGTGAATAATAACTTTCCATTTGAGAACAGCTTAAGCATAGCAAAACTCACACCAATAACCAGGAATATCTCCGAAATGGTCCGCTCCAAAAAAGGAAAAAAATAGCATTTGAACATAAGTTGTGTGGTTTACAGAAATCTACATTTTTTGTATAGTAAGATTTGGTCTATCTCTTACGGATTAGTTCATCCAGAGTAACGGGAGTACATAGGCTATAGCCAGAAAGTTCAAAATATACGTTTCGTTTGTCACATAAATGTCTTAAAATACAGCATTTTAATCAAAATCGTTAGGGCCATTTTTGGGGAAACCAAAACTTTCGAATAATTCTCCATGTAAATGGTAGTTTAGGGTGGAAGAATATTTTTGAAAATCTTCGTATCGTATCCTTTAAAGCTATTAAATTTAAATGCCAACTGGGTTTTTAACTGCGTTTTTCTAGTTAAGCTGCTCACAGACAGACAGACACAGACATACACACACGTACCTTTTTCTAAAAATACTTTTTTTTTGGATTTAGGGCGCCTCAAAACATGTATTTTCAGTGAAATCAAGGTATCCAATTTTTGGGATATCCTACTCACTACGCGTGGTAAAGTAATATGCACGAAAAGTGGTATTTTTCGCCCACAACCATCAAAAGAATAAACCGCTTGTTTGTAAACGTGTTACTTTAAAAATAAACAACTGGAACGTCTTTAGAATGAATACGTGTATAACACTAGGAATGGAATGAAGGAAAATACTTACTTTTTTAGGTTTACTTCGGCTTCGACCAAGTACCCTGAATTAACGGGACTGACAGGAACTCTACTTAAGCATTTTGATAAATGCTATCACATCATTATCTCTTGAAATATTGCTTACCACAATAGCTATAACTCGCACCATGAAAAATGTGCACTTGAAAAAGTTATATATTCGGAACACATATTTTTGTCAAATAGATTATTTGTGCCAAGTCTTATCTAAGCGTCAATGTTATCATGATAAAAATAATAACTGTTATTTGTCCACTTGTGGAGCTATGTGCATTTGTTTGTGTCTGGTGCACTGACAGACTTCAGGGACAATTATATACTACTATAGCTAATGCAGTTTTCAAGATAAATTCTTGTGTGTTGTTTTGGTCCAATAATGGAACGTTACAGTTTTGTTCTCTCTCCAGAAGTAACACGTAGAGGAATAGGTAAGTGCCATATTAAACATTTTGTCATTTTTCGCTTTAATGGCAACAAATTAACCTTACTCTGCGCAGTTTTTAACACATTTCTGAAGCTCTTCACTCTAATACCAATAATACTTATCACTTGCTATTCTATCCAGTTGATTTTAATCGGATAAACATTTTTCTTATGTAAATAGAGTAACAAACAAATGGTTAAAATGTCGGACACCAATATGCGGCCTAGAGTATTAAAAACGTTTTATGAATGTTTTAAGTTTGACTCAGGATCGAGCATAAATACTCATATAAAACTTTGGGACTTATGCTGTCCTTGCATAATATACCATTATTGTATATTTTCTTGTAGGTACAAGGTGATTCGGAGAACGGAGTATGCTTACAGACACCAGGAAGTGATTTTACTCTTGTCATACCCAAGGTATGTGAATAATACAATTTCAGTTTTTGTTGCCAAAATTGCCTTAATTTAAATGGAATGTGGGGGGAGGGGTTGGAAAAAAATTGTTTTCTATATTTAGTAAGTGTATAACATTTAGGTTCAATTTAAAAGGGTTTATGTAAAAGTGATATAAGTGACAATACGTTTATAACAAAAGAGTTTATAACCTCACACTTTTGGTGCACTGTTCCTCTAAGATTTGATTCCAGTCACCTTATCTTCACTTTCTCTACTACGTATAGTATTGTATTCAACCCAAAAATTCGAGATTTCAACGGAAATATATTCTTTTAGGCTTCTGAATTTAAAAAAGCCTTTTTAGAGAAAGGTCCGTGTGTGTGTGAGGGGGTGTGTGTGTGTGTGTGTGTGTGTGTGTGTGTGTGTGTGTGTGTGTGTGTGTGTGTGTGTGTGTGTGTGTGTGTGTGTGTATGTGTCAGACTGTGGACAGCTTAACCCAAAAATGAAAAGTCGGTTAGCAACCAAGGTTGGTGTTTAAGTTTGTCTTTCTAGCATACAACACGAAAATTTTGAAGAAAATTACTCCACCTTAAACTACCATTAACATGGAAAATGTTTCGAAAATTTTGATTTTCTTGAAAATGACACTAACAATTTTGATTAAAATACCATATGTTTCAAACACCTTTATGGCAAATGATATGTATATCTTGAATTTTCTGGCTATAGCCATGTAGTCCTGCTTACTCTGAATGACTTCTGTATAACTGGTAAACCGTAAGAAATACATGAAATCTTACTATATAAAAATCTGATGTGTTGCACTCACATGACTTTCTCTACTCTTCTACTAACCATTCTTACAAACTCTTATTCCTATATCTTCTTCGTGTTAGTTGAGATAAACATTTGTACAAATTATGTTATTGCTTATTTCCTTGTAGGTGCAAGGGGAATTTTAGAATACATATCTTTGCACGGTTAATATAATAAATGGCAGTTTTTCTAGTTACTCGATATACCCATATTCCCCTTGCACCACAAGGGAATAAGCAATAAGATTTCTGCAAATTTTTATCTTAACTAACACGCAGAAGATATAGGAATAAGAGTTTGTAAGAATGGTTAGTACAAGAGTAGAGAAAGTCATCAGATCTTTCAAAAGTTGTTTAATTATTCTTTGGTAAGTCTTCTTCTATCTTCAAAGATTAGGCTAAAGCCTGTTGTGAACTCAAATCTTGCCATCGTTTTCTGGGTCTTCCTGTAGATTGATATCGTTGCAATTGAATATTTGCTTGGGAATTCTATCGGATTGCACTCATTTTGTGAAGCTTCTATTTTTTCTCCAGACTGTAGTATTCTTTTTGTTCTCGGTTGTATTCCCACTTCCCTTCTTTGGTAAGTAATTACACAACATTATTCCATGACTCTCATGCAATTGCAATGCGTAACTTACAGAAACAGGAGGGTGCAGAATAAATTATGAACACTTAGTTGAATATTATGTAATTATATGTGCACCAACCTTTTAACTAGCTTTAAATTTCAAGATTATATAAAGTAGAAGCAAATTTTACATACTTAATGGTTTTCTAGTGCTCAACTATTATAATGAATATAACAAATATCTCAAATGTTTATGTAATTCATATGTTTTATACAAACAAAAGGTTCAATAATACATTCAGTTATAAATGTCAAAGAAGAGGATAAAACTACACAATTAGATTTCTTTGTGATTTAGTTTCGTGTTATCATTCCTTCATCCTGAACGAGTAACTCGTAATATAACTCACCCGTCTAGGTAATATAGTACTTAAAATATTAACTGATTATGATTCATGGACACCTCAAATTCATCAGGTAATTGCCTCATATGGGTATGTTTGCAACACTTACGAAATATACCTGTTCCACAATAGTTGGTGGGACATTTGGGGAAATGGTTATTAGTATCCTATAGCTTAAAAATATTTATTGATTTCTGTACCTCTAAGAAGCCATAATAGAGGCAAATACAGAGTACAGGAAATTTGTTCCAAATAATTGTTTTGAAATATTTCATATTGTATGTTTACAGACTTCCAAAGTACCTCATCTTACAGACATGCTGGGAAATGTTCAATTCCTTCTTTCAATAGCAAGAGATTCTTATCATGAATAAACCTACAACAGATATTGATCAATTTATTATTAGTGGAGACTGCCGTGAAAATGTATAACATAGTTTTGGGCGTGAGTTTGTTCAGGTTTGTCTCCTTAAAGTTATACTTAATAAGGGTTTTTTATTGGATGGGCCAGATGCTTATTGCAATTACATGGTTATCGTGAAATTTATTGCTGACTATTCCAGGTCTTCTTTATCATGTCAGAGCCCTTCTCAGCAATCATGATGATTGGGGCGTTTGTGTTGCCGCTGACAATGAAAGGCATTATGGAGCCATCTATCACTCTCAGATTTTTAATACCATAGACCTTTAACTCTGGATCGACAACAGCAGTAGAGTCATTAGATGGTCCCATTTTACAAGTACCTACTGGATGGTACAGTGTCATGCTTTGCTTTGGTATGGCACACCTTAAGTATTCTTCGGAACCAAATGTATGCTGTTCGCATCCAGAGATTTGCGTTGTATTGAATTTAAGGCCAAGTTCCTTGAATGCTTTTGTGTTGGACAGTTCCATAGCATATCTACAACCCTTCATTAGTACTTCCACATCTCTGGGGTCCGAGAGTACGCCGGAATAAATTTTAGGAGGGTCTGTATAGTTATTGGACCCTATGGTTATATTTCCTCGGCTGTAAGGTCGCATGTTGTAAGGATTATGGGCAAACGTATCGTAATAACAGGCGGGGGCGTAGGCAGCTACTGGGCACCTTACGGAACGGTATGGAACGGAGAAATACTCGATATCTGGATAGTCAACAGAAGAATTGTTTAGACCTGAATGTATGTAGGCAGTCACTTGGCAAGACCCGGTAGCTGCCCAGTGACTCCTCTTTCGATCTGTCTTGTACAGCGCTTTATCTCTGGCGATTCCCTCTGGGTCAGGTAGAGTGTCATTTCCTGGAGTGGAAACATATGAAATAACAGTTGCTGTTGTGTGATCTTGAAGATTTTTACCCACTCCTGGTAAATGATGAACGACATCGATGCCAACTCGCTCCAACTCATCACGAGAACCAATACCCGACAACATCAGAAGTTGAGGAGAATTGATGGATCCTGCTGAAAGAATTACTTCCTTTTTGGCATAGACTCTTTTTGTTGTAATCTTACTCTTTTCCCAAACAAACTCCACACCGACAGCGGTCTTGTTTTCAGAATCTAGTAAGATTTTAGTAACCCATGCATTTGTAACCACTTTGAGGTTAGAGCGTTTCTTTCTAATGGGGTCCAGAAAGGCTCTGTTTGTGCTCTTGCGGGAGCCCCTCTTTTGGGTATGTTGCAGCAGCATCACTCCTTCTCTGTTATTCTTGTTTATATCAATCACCGGCAAACCAAGTTCTCTATATCCATCCAACAATGCGTGCACATTTTGATCCTGGAAGGGAAATCTCCCAACATCCAGATATCCTCCACGGCTGTGATATTCCTCATCGTTCGCTATGTCTGGATCCAAATTGTTTTCAGACTTTTTGAAGTATTGCAGAACTTCATTATAACTCCATCCATGATTGCCTACAAGATAAATAATAAATGTGTTTATAAAAATACTTCCTTAGACACGAGTAGCATATAGAGGTTAGGTATAACTAAACTGACACAAAGCTAAACAGATATGGCTTAAATATTAAATTACTTATATATGATTCTTTTTACAATTCTTTTCGCTAAACAATGGTGGGTTTCGTGGTAGATAAGGAATTGCTAGCGATCGTATAACATCTGTTTCACTTGCTTAAATTCACAGCAAATGGTTGAATTTACTTAAAATTACTTGTAAAACAGTTTAATTTACGATTATCACATATAAACCACAATTCCTTTCTTAATACAAAAGAAGTTAGCCTACGCTGCCTCTATTCTTACAGAACCATTTCAGAGGGCTTTTTGCTGCCTCTATTTTGTACAATTGGAAAAATTTTAGAGGGCTTACACAAAATACTAGCTAACATTGTTATACAAGAAATCATTACTCCTTTAGGTAGCCGCAGAAAGATAAAATAGTGAATTTATTTCTTCTCATCATGATCTTTAAGCATGAAGTTATTTTTAATAAAGCTTATAATAAAAACATGGAACCATTACTTCATATAACATTTCCATGAGCTAGTAAACAAATTGTGATAACATGGGTAATATTAGTAATCTAATCTGCGTGTGTGCATGTGTACACCTTTGTGTTTTTCTCTATGAATACCAGACTTTTTAGGTGTGTTTCAATCACAAAATGTATTTATGGAACTTTTTTGGAAATAACTTAAGTCCTGCTCATTCGACGTTAACCAATTCCGAAGTATTCTTTGTTAGTGATCTGAGTCTTCAAACAATATTTATATCGTGAGTTATGATAAGAGCCTTTTGTTTGAAACCCAGCACATAGCGATCGGCTGCTTAAAAATTAGACCATTGATTTAACCTGCCGCATTATTCTTACAGTTACAACGAAACCTACAACTAAAGTGTAAGTCGATTAATAAGAGGGAAATAAAGAATAAGGGTTATAATAATATTGTCTAGAAGAGTGAGTAGAGAAGCTTTATAAATACAAGAATAAGTTTGTTTTTTTAAGTTAAGGAAATTTGAAGCTATTGACAGTGAAGCAACATAACCTAAATTAAGGAACTAAAAACTCCATTTATCTTATTAACAGAAAATAATGGATGCTTTCCGTTCCTAGAATTAAAAATTAAAACACATAATAAATTAAATTTGGGCATATATAGAAAATTTACTCGTACTGATAATAATATAAAAAATAATAATTTGAGTCCTTTTTCACACAAATTTGCTGTTTAATTTATAGGTTAATAAATATAACCTTGAATTGCACACAGTATATAAACACATTATTAACACTGCAGTAATTAATGGTTTTAATACAGATTTTATACATAAAAAGGTAGACGAATTTAAATATTAAAAGCCTGTTAGAGAGGTTTCTACCCCCAAGAAAATAAAAGATAATTGTATTTTTAAAAACTTTACTTACTATCCCTTGGCTAATAACAAAATTACAAAACTTTTTAAAGAATGCGGAACAACTTTGGTCCTCAAAACAAATTTAATACACAAAATTTACTAAATTTTTCTAGAAAGGATAAAGTCCCAAATAAAAAGAATATTGGTAAACCTAAACGTGGTTTAGAAATTAGAATAAAAGAGCGTTTTAGAAATATTAAATAGAAACAACTTGATAAATCAGCTGTGGCAGATCAGTTTTGGTCATTTAATAATGAAAAAAAGAAATTGTATTTTTCTGGGGGTTTCACATGTGATTCTTATGGAAACACACCTCCTGAATTCAAATTTGTAATTAGTTTTTCCGTGTCAGACATAGTTTTTAAGTTATAGACAACGTTCTATTTGCATGTCAATGCTGTGAATAATAAAAAGCGATGTATTAGTTTTATTTTTTCTCCTGTGAACAATGGTGCTCTCTCGAATGATGGTTTGGGAAAATATATTCATTTTAGAAAAACAACTGCGTTATGAATTTTTAAATACCACCAACAGATTGCATGTATAAGGTTTTGTTTTCAGAGGTGGGAGACAAATATATCTTTTAAGTTGAGCATCTGTAACTATGGTAACTTGTTTGAATAGTTTTGAGAATAATTTGGATACAACTTGAAAATAGTTGCAGTACAACTTGTGACATTAATAGCGTAAGTGGAGTTTTTAGTTTCTAATTTGTTCTTAATTTAATGTTTGTTTTTGTTTTAATTTTGAACTTTACCTAGTTCTGCCCAATGGTCGTAATCTCTTCTGTTGCCTCTGTTGTATATGAGGGCATTTAAAACACTGCTGCCACCCATAACCTTGCCACGTGGCCAAAGTTGTGGTTTTCCCGCATTCGCTTGAGGTTCGGGTTCTGTGTAGTAATACCAGTCAAGTCTTGTGCCAAATAGATTTAAAAAGAAGGGTGGAACATCTGCTTCTTCAGGTTCTTCGCCGCCTGCCTCCAACAATAACACCGACCACTTTTTGTTTTCGGATAATCTATGATAAAATCCACACAGTTAGTCTGACTGTAATATCAAACAATCAGAATTCAAAGAAAACATAAAATAAAGCAATCAAAACCTTCATTTGACTGACACAAATAACAAAGAATATCTCCTAAATGGTTCACTCTACAAAAAAAAAAAAAAAAAAAAAAAAAAAATATATATATATAAATTGTGTGTTTTAGCAAGAAATATATTGAAATGTGTGGGGGGTGTACAAAACATGCGACAATGCCACACGGAAAACAGTTATCATGTGATAAAGAAGCAAAAATCTGTGCGTACAACGAAATATGTCTCTCTAATCGTCAAATTGCCAAGAAGTTGAACCGTTCAAGTTCTGCGATAGATAATTTCATTAGATTGGGCGCACGATATGGGCAGAATGGAAAATATGAGCAAAGTGGAAAGTTATTGGAGGCATCGAAACGGTTACTTTTGCGCAAAGCAAGAGTCACAAACCGTTATTCTTCTCAACTTGTTGCTGATTTACAGTTGCCCATAGTTGTATGATAAATTCTGTCAAGTGACAAACATCTTACATTCAGGAAACAACTGCAGAAACCAGCTCTAACACCCAAACATAAACAGGCTAGGTTGTGCACCCTGAAATTTTCCAACTTTAAACTTTTTAAATGTGTATTACTTCCTGTATTACGTCACATTCATATCCGCCTGTCTTGAACTTCCCACTGCCGACATTGAGAACATATTATCGTTACATCTAACCTCTTTGATCGGAGTCCAAAGAACAAAACGGTTAAAAACTTTAATATTTTTTAGCAATTTTTACCAAAGGATTGCTTTGTTTTGTTCTTTCCTCTTGACTCCGTTAATTTGCACTTTTTCAACATTTTTACTTTCTCCATTATGTGCAGTAAGTAGAGGGAGTATTGTATTCCACCCAAAAATTCGATGTCAAGATTTCACAGGAAATATATGTTTTGAGGTCCCCTGAATCCAGATTTTTAAAAAGTTCGCGCGCACGTGTGTGTCTGTCTGTGTACAGCATAACTAAAAAACGAAAAGTTGCTTAAAACCCAAAGTTCGTATTTAAGTTTAATGTCATTCAGCGATACGACACAAAGATTTTGAATAAAATGCCATATGCTCAAGATATTTGTATAACAAATGAAATGTATATGTTGAATTTCCTGGCTATAGCCTATGTAGTCCTGCTTACTCTGGATGACTGGTAAACCATAAGAGATAGACAAAATCTTACTATCTCGGTAGATCTCAGTAAAACACAATTTATGTCCAAATACATTTTTTGTAGTGAACCATTTCAGAGGTATTCCTTGTTATTTGTGTCAGTTTTGGAAAACAAACAAACATCGTCATTCTCTTTTTTTTTTTCTTCTTCTTCTTCTTTTTTGTTAATCGTCCAAGGAGAACACAATCTCAAAGCTTTAAAATATTTGACTATCGCTGAAAGCCTACTGTATTCCCATATTCTCCTTGCACCTACAAGGAAGTAAGCATTACGATAATTTCTGCAAGTGTTTATCTCAACTAACACGAAGCAGATATAGGAAACCGTAAAGAAAGTCGTGTGAGTACAACAAATCAGATTTTTACTGATTGTGTTGCCAGCAATTAATCTTGCTTTACTGTCTTCTAAGGTCATACAAGTTTTATCAGTTTTGATGGTATTCTATATGCATTTATTACATTTATGAGATATGTGCTATTTATAGGTAGTATCAAAGGCTTTACTTTTTATGCTAACAATGCAATCTCAATGCCAATACATAGCGACCAGCTATAAAAGAGTTGACTATCGTTTAAGCCCACTGTATTCTCCTAGTCCTGTTGTATCTAAAGGAAATGTGCAATAAAGTATTTTCTGTAAATGTTTATGTCAACAATATGGAGTACATAAAAGAATAAGCTTTTGGAAGAGTAGTTTTTACCAGAGTGAATGAATTTTATAATTGTATTTTCCATGTACCTGTTTGCAATAACACATCCTGCCGATCCAGCGCCTACTACAATAAAGTCGTAAGTGTCATCGTCCTTAACGGTAGAGAAGGACGCAATATCCTTGGGCGACTGGTACGTTAGAAGGGTCACAATTGTTTCCACAAGGACTGTAACGGCAGAAGAACACGAGCTGTTTCCTTCCATCTCTTGGTTTTCCCAAACGCTAAGTCAAATAAACATATTATATTGGTTATACGAGTAAGTACAATGCAATCAAGCAAAAGTTTTGATTTGCTCTCTCATAACTGCTCATTCAAATTGGTGCACTAAATATGCACTGGCACTATTAAAAGATTCAGCTGTTTTTAACACAAATTTTGGTCACCGCCTATCAGAAAAGTACTACATATCACCACTAACAACCTGAAAATTATTAATAAAACAATAAGGTTTATCAAGAGTTATATAGGTTGTAAACGCCGTTGTAACCAGACTTGGAAACTTGGACACCGATGGGAGAGAGACGGGTGACTCGAAGTTTAACTATGTACTAGAGTACCATTGTATTGTTCACAACACGGGAATTGATCTTACTCTGTCACAACGTCGTGAGCCTCAAACAAAACTCAGGTTCAGGCACTTCACTTTGCTAGAAATGCGAATGGTGACGTTTCAACAAAGTCTAGGGCAGGGCTTGAATCGTCGATTTCCAGAAAAATCGCCGGTACCTAATTCTGGGTTACATAAGCCACTCGGTAAGCACCTTTCAATCTGTTTAAGCCTAGTGTGCATGGTTATGAATTTTTCGGAGATTGCATAAGCAGATCCTTCCATCTTGTTACTATATTTTCAGTACTTTTTTTATTTGGGATGGCATGCTTATTGTAAAATGTAGTGTTTACAATATTTTATTATGCGCTATTTATGAATTCTCAAAATGCAATGGGTATATATATATATATATATATATATATATATATATATATATATATATATATATATATATATATATATATATATATGAAATAATCCCATGCATTTTTACTTTCTCTACTGATAAGTAGAAGGAAGTATTGTATTCCACCCAAAAATTCGATGTCGAGATCTCACCGGAAATAGATGTTTTGAGACCCCCTGAATCCCCCCCCCCAAAAAAAAAAAACATTTTTAGAAAAAGTTCTGTGTGTGTCTGTGGACAGCATAACTCAAAAACGAAAAGTCGGTTAAAAACCAAAGTTGGTATTTAAGTTTAATGTCTTTCAAGGATGCGACATGAAGATTTTGAAGAAAATAGTCCCACCCTAAACTACCCTTTACATGGAACATTTTTTGAAAATTTTTATTTTCTTGAAAATGGCTCTAACGATTTTGATTAAAATGTTATATGTTTGAGATATTTTTATGTCAAATGAAATGTATATCTTGAATTTTCTAGCTATAGCTCCGGTAGTCGTATTTATTCTGAACCACTTTTGCATAAATGGTAAACCGTTAGAGATAGACCAAATCATACTACACATCTTGCTAAAATACACAATTTATGTACCAATAAATTTTCTTGTAGGGTTACTCATTTCGGAGATATTCGTTGTTATGCGTGTGAGTTTCGCGAAACTTAGAAATTTTGTGAAATGGATCATCGTTGTTCATTTTTTTATATGTTAAGTGTGCAAAGAGAACAGAATCTCAAAGCTTTAAAACATTTGACTGTTTTAGAGAGTTTGTAAGAATGGTTAATACAAGAGTAGAGAAAGTCATGTGAGTGCAACACATCAGAGTTTTAGTAGTAGTTGTTACACTATATGATTTTATAAGCTTTTACTTTCTCTACTGGTGTTTCAAAAGATATTTGGTAAGCGTGTGTCACAAACAGCATATTGCATTTGGAAGTTCGAACTAATGAAAAATACTCAAATATCTCAACAATATACTAATTTACTTTCAAAATAATGATGTAACAATGGAATATCAAGAATACAGTGTCTATCTGCATTGTTGCCCAACTGTTGCTATAACAGCCTGATTAAGCATTTTCGGAGTGCTTATGAAAAAAATTATACAATATAAAAGATAAATTAGACATATTGCTGATATCTTAACAGAAGAGTGCCAAAGCTTTATTTCCCGATTACATAGAGGTGCAGAAATCACACTTCAAAAACAATACCATGAACTATGAATTAGGGCCTCGAAGGCCCTGCGTATGCATTCTAGGGTTAGGACTGAGAGAACAGCATTTCCAGAAACAGCTGTGTATATTTGAGCAGTGTTTGTATCAAGATTGCGATATAACGGAACTGCTATGAATTGCGAAGTCATGAGTTGTAAATTGTGATTCAGTTTAGAAGATCAAATGACACGAAAAGTAAATAAATGGTCTTGTAATTTGTCATACTAAATTGTGAAATACCAAAGTTAGTGCAATCAGGGATTTTTTGAATGGAAGCATTCAACCAAAGAAAAACAGTACTTACATGAAAACTGCAGATTTACTCTATACTTTTGTAAAATAAATGCGAATCCTTAGGCATAAAAGCATTCAAAAAGGAGTAGTATAAACGTGTTATAGATCAGTCACATGTAACTGGTTTGATTTGAGAATACATATTTTATTGTTTTAGGCGCACAAAGCTTATTTATTATCAATATTATTGTTGATCAATTAATTGTATGGGAGGACGGGGCGGAACGGGGTAGCGGGGCTGAATTGGATACTAATATTTTATTAATTTGAGGGTGCTGGTATCTAGCGGGTATACGTAGAGTTAATACAAGAAGTAAAGAAGAGACAGACAGGCAACAATGGATTTTAGCTTCAATGGGATTGGCAATACAAGCTGTTATGTCACATGAAGTGGGATTTTTAAAGAAATCTACGCAGTTTAGCGTGCCAGAATCTAGTTTAGAAATATACATAGAAAAGAGAGAGAAGAACGCTGATTACGTAACAGATAAGACAGCAGGAAGCTTTCGTAAGGTATTTATTCCAGAGCAAGAGACCGCCTTGGTTGTGTATTTGATATACATGGTAAGTGAGCACTTTGTCCTTACAATGAAAGATTTGAGATCATTTCATTACTAATTAGCCTAAGCCACAGAGTAAGTACAGGATTTAATGCCAATTCCGCTATTTAAACAAAATTTAAAGACGACTAAACGAAAAAACGGGAAAATTGCTCCTTTGGCTGAATCCCCATATAAAAAGGAACTATAAATTACTATCAAACAGAAAGATAACTGTGATAAAAACGAAAGAAGAAAAAGCCAAGCAAAGGAAAGTGCTACAGAAATAACAATCAGATAACAGTTATGCAAAATCAAGACTAACGCAGAAGGCACCAAAGGTATAAAAATTTCAAGAAAGCATTAAACAGAAAAGTAAAAAGAACCTTGCCCAAGATATCGACAATGGTGAAAATGGAGATGATGCTGGAATGTGTTTACGGTGAAGTGTTTTATCCGCATGAGGTGAAGGATGGGTATTGTGTTGCAGTTGTCTGAAATGGGCCCATAATAGTTTTATGTTTTTAATTTTTTTTTTTTTTTTTTTTTTTTTTTTTTTTTTTTTTTTTTGTCGTTTAAGCCGTAGGTATATGGGGCAGAAAGGGGAAAATGTCATCCATTTCTAAAGGATTAAAAAGAATATTATTAATAATTCTTATTGCATTGTTTATACTACGTATTGTTTTATGTCATTAATATTTCTCACTTATACCACTTATACTGCGCTTGCACTACTCATTTTATATAATTCATTTGTAACTTCGTATTCCGTTCCGATCCACCTTCCTTTATATATAAATTATTTCTCTATATAAACGAAATATACAAACAGTGAAGTGCGTAATGAAAATTATCGATATGTGTGAAACATTTCGAACGATGGCGTAGTGAATTCGTAGTGTTGGGTTGTATTCATCAGGGTTTGTTTTGATTCGCCGCTTACTCCCTTCCACTGCTGATGTGACAACCTATGATATAGTTACACTTAACCTTTATCATCGGTGTCCAAGTTCCGTTGCCTGATTATAAGTATAATTAATATGAAGCTAAAAACATCTCTGATGCTAATCTATATGAAAGCAAAATCAAGGAAGATGAATGACAAGATATGCTTATAGAAGTGCACGGAAATGGGTCGATGTTGCAATAATGTCCTTATCTGTGTTTCACAATGGCCTGGGAGAGCTATTGCCTTATTGATTTAAACTCAATTGCGACACACACATACATTAGTCTATAAACAAAGGTGAGGCCTAGGTGAAGGCAAAAGGGAATGAGTGCGGAAATATTTCACCAATGTGACTGGATGACTTCTTCGCAACTACTTCTACACCAACTTCTACATTAGTCTAGCACAAAAAAAAAAATAATAATAAAACCATGTAAATAAGCGAATTTCAAGCTCAAAAGCGAAGGATAAGAAAAGCGTAAGACACGTTTTAAGTGAAATGCAGGAACCAGGTAAAGTGTGAAGACAGGGCGAAGTAGAAGTGCTATATTTCCTTTCTAACAAACTAATGTGCCTTATAACAGTGCAATTACCTGCACTTATTAATATGGACCTGGAACAAAAAACATTCGAAATACAATAAAAGCTTATTTACTCAGCCCAAATATATTTTTCATTGGAAAACAGTCCCGAGCACTGGAGAAAATTCCAACGAGAAACTGCATATGAACATTTGTAAAATTTGCATTTATAGCTTTCTTCATGTGTACATATCGCCATATTTCGTCGTGTTTTGTAGCACTGGTATGAATATGCTCTGAACAAACTTCCTCGTGCAAATGAAAGATTAATGTCCCTTATACGCTCTTATCATATATGTGGTTCAAAGCCTTTGTCCTGATAATACAGTCATTATGAAATACTCTATTAACAGGGCACACACCTGCCTTTTAGACATGAAAATAAAAAATCTGATGTCTTGCACTCACATGACTTTCTCTACTCTTGTATTAGCCATTCATACAAACTCTTATTCTATATCTTCTTCGTGTTAGTTGAGATAAACATTTGCAGAAATTATCTTAATGTTTACTTCCTTGTAGGTGCAAGGGGAATATGGGAATACAACAGGTTTTCAGCGATAGTCAAATCTTTTTTAAGTTCTCAGATTACGTTCTGTTTGCATAACTACCTTCCATTTGACGGAAGTTCACGTATCCTGAAACTCACACAAATAACAAGGAATACCTCCGAAATAGTTCACTCTAAAAAGTTGATTTGGACATAAATTGCACGTTTTAGCAACAACCACACATTTTGTACAGCAAGATTTGGTCTATCTTTTACAGCTTACCAGTATAACAGGACTACATGGGCTATAGCCTAAAAATTCAAAATATACATTTCACTTGTAGCAAAAATATCTTAAACATATTCTAATCAAAATCCTTAGAGCCATTTTCGAGAAAATCAAAATTTTGGAAAGGTTGTTCATGTAAAGGGTAGTTTAGGGTGGAATAATTTTCTTCAAATTCAACGTGTTCGCATCCTGAAAAGATATTAATTTAAATACCAACTTTGATTTTAACCGATTTTTTGCTTTTGAATTATGCTGTCCACAGGCACCACACACACACGCACGCACACACGCACGCACATACACACGGAACTTTTCTAAAAATGTTTTTTTTTTGGGGGGGGGGGTTTCAAAACGTATTTCCGGTGAAATCTCTATATCGAATTTTTGGGTGAAATACAATACTTCCTCTACGTAAAACTTGAATGTGAAGTAGCTTTCTTCTTTTTTACACGTAATCTCATATTGTTTTATAGTTGTTTTAACCCATGCATCATTTCTCGGCTTATACACTAATTAATTGAATAAATAGTTTGTTAAAGGTTCAACGATTTATAAATATATGTAACATTGTATAGTATAATTAAAACAATTGATGTTTATTAATTAGATGGAAACTTCAAATATTTAAAAACAATAATAACCTTATAAATTTCAATAACATTACATATTAAAATCGTCATATTTTGTCACAGTTTGTAGCGCTGATATAAATATTTTTTAAACAAGTTTTTTTAATCATTTCCTGCAAACAAAACACTAACGTCCTTTACTCTTATCATATAATATGTGGTTCAAAGCCTTTGTCCTGATAATATACGCACTTACGCAAGTACTCCATTAACAGGGTCTTTGGACTTAGCCTGCCTTCAGACTTAAGTATAAACGGATGTGTTGCATTCCCAGGAATTTTTATACTAACTTTAAGCTATTTTCATAAAGGTTTTTACTTTCTCTACTGCGTACTTAGAATAGATATAAATAGATTCTGTAATTCACCTAATACACCCCCTTTATAAAAAAATCTGATGTGTTGCACTCACATGACTTCCTCTACTCTTGTACTAATCATTCTTACAAATTCTTCCTCATAATACATCTTCTTCGTATTAGTTGTGATAAACATTTGTACAAATTATCTTATTGCTTATTTCCTTGTAGGTACAAGGGAAGTATTAGAATACAGTAGGCTTTGTGCGAAAGTCAAATGTTTTAAAGCTTTGAGATTCCGTTCTCTTTGCACGCTTAACATACAAAAAACTGAACAACGATGTTCCATTTCACGAAAGTTTCAAGTTTTCCAAATCTGACACAAGGAATATCTCCGAAATGGACATAAATTGTGTGTTTTAGTGAGATCTACATTTTTTGTACATTAAGAATTTTTCTATCTGTTAGGGTTTACGAGTTACTCAAAAGTCATCCAGAGAAAACAGGACTACATAGGCTCTATCCAGAAAATTTAAGATATACATTTTGTCATACAAATATCTTAATACATATGTCATATGTATTTTAATCAAACTCGTTAGAGCCATTTTCAAGAAAATCGAAATATTCGAAAAGTTTTCAATGTAAAAGGTAGTTTAGGGTCGGGATATTTTCTTCAAAATCTTTGTGTCAACTTTGGTTTTTAACCGACTTTTCGGTTTTGAGTTATGCTATCGACAGACTGACAGACTACCAGACATATAGATACGCAGACTGACACACAGACAGACACACACACACAGAGAGAGACTTTTTTTCTAAAAGGTTTTTTTTTTTTTAAATTCTACTTACCAGTAGAGAAAAAAAACTAAAAATTTGAACAGACAAGCCACTCTTTACATGCAAAATGTCTGTGAAATATTTATGTTCTTAACAAAAGTTCTATTTAAAACAAAATTATTTTAATACATTTTATTTTAATAAATAAACAGCGTCTGCACTCCGACAGACCAACATCAACTCGGTGATGTCTAACTGGGGGACCAGAAACCTTCCCAACTGCTAAGAATCACAGGACATCAGGTCGGCACTAGTACACCAGAGTAGTTACGGCGACTTCTATGGCTGCGCAAACTCCCAAAGCAGACGCAATTCCTACTGGCAGCTTGGGAAGACGAACCCCTGGGCAAGATGGCCCGGATTGCAGAGTGATCCATGGAACACTGCACAGGAAGAACCACAGAGGTACAGCAACAAACGCTACCAGAGTGGCAAGATTAGACCTAGGTTTAACCGAGGCTCGCGTGAATCTCAGGCCATGGCCCGGGGTGATCAGCTGATAGCTGGGAACCGGGTATGCTAGCAAACATGGCTACCTGTGTGGAATGTTATGGGGCAACACGTGTTAGTTTTGTTTAATTGAAAGTGAATTAGTGGCGGTATATGCTCTTTCAGTGATTGTGTTTAATTATAATCATTGTAAATTAATCAAAAGTAATTTTTCAGTAGTTTTCTTGTTGTAGTACGAGAATTATAACATGTTTTTCGCTGCACTTTTTAAGGGTTTCTTTTGAGCAATTGAACAGTTTTTCGCCTGGTTTTCGCAAGTTCTACTTGTTATAGTTGAACTATTAAATTAAAATGACTATTTTCATTTATAGTGTGTAATTTTAAGTGATTTAAGAAATGGTTAATTCTTCAGTGAAGTTGTTCAAGAATCCATAACCTATATTGTAACATGGTGATACCGGTACTGAAAGGTATGTAATTCTACTTTTGTTTAGATGTAGAATTTACCAATATGGGTCGACGTTGTAGTGTGTATCGATGTAAAACTAGTTAGGACAGTTTATATATATGAAACACATTGAAAGGACAAATCTACACCCAAAAACTGTTGAACTAAAGATTGTATGGGTTAGTTTTTGTTAAACCATTCTGACAACAGTTAAATGCAATGAATATTAACAATACATTTACCAAGTTTATCAATAAATTTAGAAAACAGGCAGTAGCTAGGTCATTTACATTTTCCCACTTTCATCAAAAAGGGAAAACTATTATACTTGTGTCAAATTTTGTCCTCTGTCTTTACTCACACATGATGAAATTATGTAGGCAACGACACCTAGGTTAATGTGTACCTATATGAACAGGGTGACAGAGTCCTGTGTTATCAAAATTTAGCCTGTGTTATCAGAGGCAGCATCCACACCTGCCATCAATAATAATATGCAACCCTAACCTAACTTTATAACATCATATCTCAACTCTTGCTCCACTTTTACAAATTAACACAGGTATCACAGCTTAGCCTATTGTTGATAATTGCTATTTATGTGCAAATTTACCAAACCAGCCTGGTAAATGTTGATAGACTGAGTTTAATTAGTATTTTGCTTCAATTTCTGGGATGCCGATCTAAAGGACAAATCCACACCCAAAAACTTCTTGGCAAGGTCACCGTATGGGTTTTGTTAAACCCAAAAACTGTAAACTTTGTAAATATGTATAATTGTAAGTTAATGTTAACTGTAGCCTGTAAGCCGGGTCTTTTGTATCGGCACCAGGCCTAACTTTCTCTCAATAAATAAAACTGAAACAGAAAACTATATATGCCCCGCTGATAATAAGTAAAAATTTATAGATTCCATCATTAATAAATATTATGTAAGGTAAGTGGATACATTGGTAAATACTTTATACAAGTGATATAGAAAAATAACTCCTCCAGCTTCTCCGGGGTAGGCAACATATCAATATTACCATTATTTTAATATGATTGACTAGTTATAATAATATATCGGTTAGTCAGAATGGGCCATTAAAAATCAAAACATTGAGGATGAAATATTTCCATTTACATGTATATATTCAGTTTCATTGGAATTAAGTTTGGCAATAATCACGTGCCTCATGTTTAAAATTTCATGATAATAACAGCAGCTATTGAGATAGTTAATCTTTATTACATTGATATGTGATTTATTATTTATGTAACGTATTATAATATTGTGAAGGTCTTTTTGTTACGTGTTTTTATTTTCAATAATGAGTGACAATTCAATGGATATTACTTCCTTACGCTGTTCCTCCAAACGGGGAAGTCATATTCACGTTCGGCTTCGGTCGGTTCTCTTCAATCAGCTGTTCCAAAGATGACGCAATCGGGCCGTAGCCTGTATTTCGCCACACATACAGCACTCAAAAGGCAAAATTGCACCTGGACACAAAAACATACACCTGGGAGTTCCTGAACGCTGACGTCGCGAAAGCCATCATAGGACACGATTTCCTCAAGCACTTTGGCCTATCAGTAGATCACACCAAGTACATACGGGGCAACATGAGTCATAGAATCTAGGGGCAGGTGGAAAGTATGTCCCACCAGATATCTTCCATTCCACCAAAAGCCCCCTCCTGAGACCTACTGAAACAGTACGGTAAAATCATCAAACCAACCAATCATCAGACCAGGGACGCAATTTGAGACAGAGGTGTTTAACGAGCTCACCAGACTGCTGGGAATCGATGAATACCACACAAACACCGTCCCCAAGTAAATGGGAAAATAGAACATTGGCCCTGATGATTGGAAGCTGCACTAAGGGCTGCACCCAATCCAGCCAGGTGGGCTGACCACCTACCTTTACTTCTCTTAGGTCTGCGCACACGAATCAATGATACTGACCACCAGTGCGCCGCAGAATGGGTATTCCAACACCCATGAACATCTTCCATGAACACTCACCCATGAACATCTTCGTTGGCCCGGGAAACCTTCAGAAGGGAAACCCAGGTGGTAGACGGACCAGGCCTCCAAACCGCCACACACAAACTTACACGAAGACCCTTTCCACTAGTTCACAAATACCAGCTCAAATATGACAAGTCAGTTAAAATCAAAGTTGGTATTCAAGTTTAACTTCTTTTAAGGATACGAGACAAAGATTTTTAAGAAAATTCCTCTACCCTGAACCAATTATTATTGGTATTTAAGTTTAATGTCTTTCAAGGATGCGACACGAAGATTTTGAAGAAAATAGCCCCACCCTGAACTACCCTTTACATGGAAGATTATTCGTAAATTTTTATTTTCTTGAAAATGGCTCTAACGATTTTGATTAAAATGTCATATGTTTGAGATATTTTTATGATAAATGAAATATATATCTTGAATTTTCTGACTATAGCCCCTGTAGTCGTATTTACTCTGGACGACTTTTGCATAACTGGCAAACCGTTAGAGATAGACCAAATCATACTATACAAAAAATGTAGATCTTGCTAAGATACACAATTTATGTCTCAATAAATTTTCTTGTAGAGTGAACCATTTCGGAGATATTCCTTATTATGTGTGTGAGTTTCGGAAAACTTAAAACTTTGGTGAAATGGAACATAGTTGTTCATTTTTTATATGTTAGGTGTGCAAAGAGAACGGAATCTCAAAACTTAAAAAGATTTGACTATAGCTCAAAGTCTACTGTATTCCCTTATTCCCCTTCAAATACAAGAAAATCAATAATAAAATAATTTCCATGTTTATCTCGAATGACATGAAGAGGATATAGGAATAAGAGTTCGTAAGAATAGTTAATACAAGAGTAGAGAAAATCCACATGAGATTTTTTAGTTACCCTGTTCACACATATTTAAGATTCCGGGATCTCAAAACATGTATTTCCATTGCAATCTTTCTATCGAAATTTTGCACTGTACTGTGATTTGAAATATATATGTTTTACAAGTTTAAGTGTATATTTATTATTGTTTATCAATTAATTATACATGTAAAGTGTTTGTTTTGCTATCGCATCGTTTTGTTTTTCCCCTCTCCCGCTGCATTGTTGACCATGACAGCTCACGCACAGTAAACAAATCCATGTCTGTGGTATAATCATCCTAACTTATTACATCGGTGTCCGATTTTCGCAGCCCAATTATTACAGTATACATTAACCGAAGAATAGACAAAGCAACTAAAGTATACATGTTCTTACCATTGAAGCACAGGCCAAATAGTTCACAATACAGGTCCTCATTCTATTTAAATGCCTTATCTACAATGCAAAGCCCGGTTTTGTCGAAGATAATTATGAATAAGGCAATTATAATGGGGAACCACACAAAATGAAACAAGCTGCGGACTTAGATAAGAAATATAAATTAACGTTTGAAGTTTGTTGTTTCATGTAAAATATGACGTTAGTCGTTTCAATGTCAAGCTGGAAAAATGACCAATATTGATCAAAACAAATATGTTTTGTGAAGTACGAACTAAGGGCAGATGCCTGTAGAATATTTACTCTACAACTTTAACCAGATTACTAGGATGTGGCTAGAAATTGACAACGGTTGTGAAAAGTTGTCTAATGTGTTACATTCACATGGCCTTCTCTACCCATTCTTCAACACACTATTCTTAAAGAACCTCGGTCTTACATTTAATTGAGTTAATCGAAATAAATATTAAGCGATAAAGAAATCCTTTATGAGCTGGTGGCTACGTGAAGGATTTGAAATTCTGCTCTCTTTATATGACAAGGAGACAGAGAGAGAGAGAGATAGGGGGGGGGGGGGGCACGAGTAATGGTTTCCCGATACAGTGCCCTACCATTGAAAACAATAGCAAGGAATATTTCGAAAAAAAGCATTTTTACTTTCTCTACTGGCAAGTAGGGGAAGTATTGTATTCCACCCAAAAATCCGATTTCGAGATTTCACCGGGAAAATGTTTTGAGACCCTCTGAATCCAAAAAACGTTTTTAGAAAAAGGTCCGAGTGTGTGTCTGTGTGTCTATGGACAGCATAACTCAAAAACGAAAACTCCGTTAAAAACCAAAGTTGGTATTTAAGTTTAATGTCTTTCAAGGATGCGACACGAAGATTTTGAAGAAAATAGACCCACCCTAAACTACCCTTTACATGGAAGATTTTTCGAAAATTTTGATTTTCTTGAAAATGGCTCTAACGATTTTGATTAAAATGTCATATGTGTGAGATATTTTTAAGACAAATGAAATGTATATCTTGAATTTTCTGGCTATAGCCCCTGTAGTCGTATTTACTCTGGGTCACTTTCGCGTAACTGGTAAACCGTTAGAGATAGACCAAATTATACTATACAAAAAATGTAGATCTTGCTAAAGTACACAATTTATGTCTCAATAAATTTTCTTGTAGGGTGAACCATTTCGGAGTTATTCCTTGTTATGTGTGTGAGTTTCGGAAAACTTAGAACTTTCGTGAAATGGATCATCGTTGCTCATTTTTTATATGTTAAGTGTGCAAAGAGAACAGAATCTCAAAGGTTTAAAACATTTTACTATCGCAGAAAGCCTACTGTATTCTAATATTCTCCTTTCACCTACAAGGATAATTTGTACAAATGTTTACCTCAACTAAGACGAAGAAGATAGAGGTATAAGAGTCTATAAGAATGTTTAATACAAGTGTAGAGAAATTCATGTGAGTACAACAGATCAGATTTTCACACACAAGGCATGCTTCCCAAAACTTAACACACAACGATTTCATTTGACTAACCAAACTACTTGACAACAACCCTTAAATAACAAAGCTAGTGAATACTTCCAGTCTGCTGAGACTACGCTCTCAGAGTTTCGGCTCTTCTATGCCAATGCGACACTATTTTACTTTCTTTAGCTCATTAATTCTTGTATCAGTTCTTCTATCCTCAATTGTATATATATATATATATATATATATATATATATATATATATATATATATATAGTAATAATTGGAGCATGCAGTGGTATTTTGACTCAAATTATATTAACTTACACTCTTGTTGAATGAGTTTTTTCTCCTGATGCAACGAGAATTTCAAAGCCGTCACATAGGGACCAGTTGTTAACAGCTCTTTCTCTCTTTCACATACACACACACACACATACACACACACACAGGTTTCCAAAAATACTGACGAATTCTCGATATCGAATTTCTTTGTGAAATGCAATACCCACTTATTGCGAAGGTGACCGCACGCCCCAAAGGACGCTCAAGGTTAGCTACCTCATACCACGACGTTGCTAGGCAGCGGCCGGAATAGAGACCGATTCTACACTCTTCAAAAAGCTTTCCACTGCCGGCTTGTTGGCAGAAGCTTGGAGAAGCTGTACTTTCAGAGAAATAGGCCGCTACTGGACTATATAAGCGAGCCGCACGCACAGAGGAGGTCAGAGTTGAGTCAGCTGGTATGGAGATACGTGTTTGAGTGAGTGTATTGTTAAGGACAGTTAATCATCGTGTCGGAGTTGTTTGTGTGTGAACAAGATTTCTATCAGGGTTACGATAGGACAGCTGAGAGTTGCAATTGTGTTAACTATAAAACAGAGAACCGTGTTTTTGTGATCCAAATTTAGAACAAAATAAAGTGACGTAAAAATAACTGGATTTATCACTTGTCACAGTATACAGTAGAGAAAGCAAAACTGGATAGTAGAAAAGCTCATGTAAATGTAACACTTCAGGTAGTTATTTCAGCTACCTGAGATTGGATTACAAGGTACCATTTTGTACGTCCTGTAATTTTCAACACAAATGAGTCCTGAATAGGTTTCGCAATAGTCCATTGTTCATTATCACCAAAATGTGACATTTACCCCACGTGGAGCCACATTGCGTATACATTTATTCAGAAATACAGCGTTCTTTAAAGGTCAAACATTTACTAATAGTAAAGTCGTTGGACTGCTTGTTTCCGCATGCCAATGACACTATCGTACCATGTAAGCTGATAACTCTCTAATCTAATGAATAATTAATTCCTTGCTAACCAACAGGTTTTTCTTTCAGCACACTTAAAGGGGAGCGAACCTGCGGATTTTGAAGGTCTAAAAGCAATTGTCTCCTTAAAACAAAATTTACTTTTTACTCTCTCTCTACTATTAACGTAACGGACCTTATAGGGTGTATGTGTGTATCTGTGAACAGCGTTGGATAAATACGATTGGTATAGCCGGCTTCAAATGTTTTCCGAGTCACACGCTCCTAGCCGCCGGGAGAAGCCAGGATGGTGATCTATTAGTTATGCCAGGTGGCCTCAAAGGTCGACTTGCCAGCTCATAGATACCTACAACTACGAGGGGCGTAATGCGTTTATAAGTTCAAAGAAAATAACATTCCAACACTTCTGTTACACTGTGTCGTAAGAAAGTAGTCTCAACGTAAAGAAAGTAACTTTTACGTTATAAATGCAGGACAAACTCGCAGCGTGGATGGAAACTAAATATCCCGCATTAGAAGCGTCATATCATTCTATAATTAAATTAAACTTAAAACGTTTAAATAATTTCATTCTGATGAAGGCCATGGAGTCTACAATGGCCGAAAGGTCAATGTTTTTAAACCTCATACGGCTGATCACCCGTGAAGCCTTAATTAATAACGTGCGCTGTAAAAGCTTTAAATTTTACATTTGTCAGGCTACATTGACCAATGTTTGATCAACAGTGATGGATATAACAGCACCAGTGGTGTTGGATGTACTTAACTTCACATATTCTGGAACTTCTACAAATACGTCGGCCGCCGAACACTTCTCGAATAATCTCGAAAACCCGTTTGATGTGCTGCGCTCATTGTTGTCGCGTGTTTGCTCGCGTATGTGGTGTGGGGATTTCGCGTGCATTTCATATCATCCAGTTCCTTACCCTCATACCTGGTGCTTGGCTGACCACGTCACACTGTGCGGTTCAGAGGTTCCTGTGCTCCCCGACAGGCGTCTGACACTAGGCACTGGCTTGTAAGTTCTACATAAGGGGAGGGTAATCAGGAAGAGAAGAAATACGTAACAATAACTAATAAATTTGTTAAATGTAAAATTATGAAAAATCAGAAATATGGTTGCTAAATGTTCCAATATTTAATAGATGAAAACGGAAGGTAATAATAAAGGTATTGCAGATATGGAATGTATTCTGGTTGACATTTTGAAGGAAGCCAACAGTGTTGAGAGTTTATTAACTCCAGAAAAATAAAATGTTTACAAAAAATAATATTAAACATTTTGTGGATAAACGAAGAATGCCTTAGTTTGACTAATGAAATCACATTATAGGCATTTTCAGGTTTTCTTACAGGCACATTGTAGAACATTTTGTTGTGGCGGTATGACGTTATTGCTGTCATATTTTTATGGTAATACGACATTCATTTTGTGCAATTGGTGCCATAAATAAGTAATTTTGCGCAATTTATGCCCTCAAAACAAGCTGTTTTAATGTTAGAATTGCATAAATGTCATTTTGTCAATGCTTGCTATTTGATGTCTCAGAGAATTGAATGAAGCTTTGGCTACATAGAGTATGACTGTGTACTAAATGTTATAGAGCTGCAAGTCGTGTAATTTTCACACTATATTTCTCTTTATCCTTGATACAGTCTGCTTGACTGTTCCATAAACCCGGCGCGTTTTGTGTACCCATTTTCCTTTCCATAAGTTGGGATATTTTCGGTCGACCTGCGTTATAAACATAACTCAAGCTAGTGCCGCCACTGGTGTAGAAAAACGGATAGAGTCTACGTACCTGGCTGCAAGCGATAACAATATTGCTAAAAATGGAAGAGAACGAGGGAGAGAGAAATGTGCGGAAAATATTCTGTTCGTCACCGCAAGATGCCCCCACTGCAGGGGCTAACAGACTCATTTGACCATCATATTGCTTTTAATTACTGACGAGAGAAAGTGGTATTTATTTTCTATTAAGCCACTTAGGAAAGTGAGTCTGTGCCAGCCCAAACCAGCTGAAGTGCAGACTAAAAGTTATGCATCCCTAATGTGGCGGACTAAGCACTTTGAAATGCTAAATAGTGTAAATTTTATCTTCCGTGGCATCCACCACTGGAATGAAGAGCGTGGGTGTAAGAAATAATTAGAAGATAAGCGTCAAAACCAGAGAGTTCTTATATTTTATGACTGCCATAACGAGGCTCTCGCACAGCTGGATAAAGCAATTTATTCAACAGAATATGGGTTCATCTCTCAGAAGTGCCTCCTACAAAGAAGTAATATCCTCTTATTTTGCATGATACGCTCATCCAGAATAAAACATAACCGTAGCATGAATTATTTTCCTTCTAATTCCGGAATACATCTTAAACGAAGTAATTCGAATAGGCATGATTGTTAAAGACTACACGGAATGAACTGCCCAACCAGTGAGTTTAATTCCAGTGACTGAAATCAAATACGGCTATAGTAAAGGATGGGGAGAGCCCACGTAAAATAACCGGTGAGATGATTCGCGTGCATGATGATGGAGTTACATTAGACTACACTTGCATGGATTTTTATTTTAGAAGGAAAAGAGAAGCAGAAACTACAGTAATACTTTCATACTTAGACACTCTAGGCAATAAAACCTAAGATAATATTTATGAGTATGTAAACATGTGTAAAAAATTTAATTTGTGTAATGCAAATACTTTTCGGCAAGGAATTCTTTACAGGAAGAAAAATTCTAAAAATATGAACAGTGAGAAAACAGGTATAGAAGATTTGAATGCAGAATTCACACTAAAATCCATGTAACAAACGTCCGGGCTTAAATTATGCGTTTTTTTCGCGTTCTAAATTATTCTATAGAATTAAAACAAAAATCAAATTTTTCTAAACTTTCATGAAATTTTATATAGCAGAGAGAAAAGGTTTTGCATTCCAATTAAAATTTCGATACCAATATTTCAAGAAATACTGTCTGAATTCAAAAAGAGTAGGAAAGGGTGAACAGTATAATTCTAAAAGAAAAGTTAATTAAATATCAAAATTAGTATTAGTTCACCGTCTTTCAAAAATGCAATAAGATTTTCAACGAAGTTTCTGATTTTCTGAAAAACGGCTCCAACAATTTTTATTAAAATACCACATCATCTTCATTCTGAGTTACTTGCATTAAGATATAAACCATAACAACAGACAAAGTGTTAATAAAAACAGTAGATTTTAAAGCATATGATTTATATATTTATTTTATATTACGAGATGTTTTTCTCTCCTCATAAAAATTCAACACAAAAAGCGCAATCACGAGTTTGGCATGGAACTTATAAGCACAATGTCTGTAAAACAGGGGAATAAACATTCTTAAAAAAGTGCCGCAAAGCATAAAAAGTAATAAAAGTCTTTTTTCATTTTTATCCAAACTGCTAAGAATATCAGTTTACTCTTTAAGGAAAGTGAACCTTAATACAAATGAAAATAATTAAATTATGGGACATTATTAATCTAAAAAGAATAGTTTCGTAAAAAATAGCAAATGTTCTGATGTTACGAAAGCCAAAACTCAGCAGAACAATAAAACTAGATTTATTTACCTTTAAGCTCAAGTGATCATTGGAGTGTTAAACCCTACAAGGTACATAGTCACAGAGAGCTTATCTATGAACTGACCCAATTCGCCAGATAAATTGTTTTTCTTCGTTGGGAAGAAGAGCTATTAAGTTCCAAGCTGCCGAATTTAAGCCTAAGGAAAGTGTAAGTCGATAAATCACACCAGAGTAACGAAGTTTCTGTCCGCACCTGGTTCCTTCTAGGAGGTGATGTTAGATTTGTGGGTGGCCGTAAAGAAGTTTGTTTTCCTTACAGCTTCACTCTCTGGTCAGGTCACTGGCATGCCTCAGGCGCGTTTCTTACAAACATAGCAGCGGGAGTGCATTAGATCAAAGAATTCATTAACCTTCTGTTGGTCACTAAGGACCTGGGAGTCCCCTGCGTTTATTTAAACACCCTACTTTTCGAACGAACGCACCTACGTAACATAGAACTCGCTGATGACTTCTATTCTCTGACAAAATAATTATAATTATTGCTGCATTATTATGCATTGATTTTAACACGTAGAAATTATTTCAATTGCTTATATATCCTTCTGTCTTTCTTTATACAATTATTAATATTCTCAGTCAATAATTACAGTATCATAATTCAGCGAATTAAACATTTTGTTGACATAACGTTTCAATTTTGTTAATAATTGATGTTACCTTATTAATATATTAAATATTATAACACATTCTGCTTATTTTTTTAGCCAAACATTACGTTACGTTGTTTGGTAATGCTTTTTTCTAGCTTTGTTTAGCAAATGCTCATTGGCATATATGACAAGAACTAACACGTGATTTCAAGATCCGAAATTAACAAGTATTACAGAAGTTGAGGGGTTATGGGGGTGAAAGTGGGGTTAAATATGAATTTTATTATGCTATGCAAAATGCTCCACACATTGGAATTTTAAGAAATTGACATTTAGAAATTTTATTATATTTATATTATTATAGCGAACAAATCTTGCATATTATTTCGATTTATTAACCTTGATTCAAAAGAAAATAATTTTTAAACTCTATCATATGAAATTTCTACTTTTCTTTAAGTTTTGCACAGCTTTAAAAATTAACAATTCGAACACGTTTAAAAATTAAAAAATATCACAGATTTATTTGCTTGTCTTTTAGAAATCTGTATGACAAATTACAGAAGAATTGGATGAAAACTGCATCGTGTGAAACATTTTCAAAACAAAAAAAAAAGTGAATACAGTGAAGAAAGAATTTTAATTTTTAAATTTAAAACTTCAAAATGAAAAATATTCTACGTTGTAGGTATTTTTAACAATAAATATATAAATATTGGTATCTGTAATATAGCAAGTCAAAAAAACATTTTGAATTTATGGCCTCCCTGGTATTTTTAAAGTCATGGAAATTGTTTCGAGATTTTTACTAAATTTCATTAGGTATATTCCCTTAAAGTTACACGATATTCATCTTTTCAACATAAGAGAAAACCCGGAAAGTAACTTCATCATATTAACTTACGCTAACCGAGATTCCAACTCGGGACTTCTTGAATATAAGACGCAGAACCTAGCCCCCATGCCACACAGGCAAGCGCAGCCCATGTTTATTTTAGTAATACTTTTATGATCCTCATTGTTTGTATGTTAACATGCAAATATTTTAACCTTTTCTTTCAGGTACGTTGTATAAAATGTTATTGTGATGGCGGTGATGACGTCATGGAAGGCTAGTTGCTAGGTAACGCTTTGCGGCACTAGTGGAGAATTAGGTCAATTGTGCACGATTTATAGCGACACAACAAGCCTGTTTTAATGTAAAAATTCCATAACACTGATTTACGATACATGTGTTGAAAGTGGCGAGCACCAATGGTTGCGGAATGAGGCTGAACAATCCAGCAAGTAAAATAAAACCGCTATTAACATGTGTTTTATATACTTTTTAGAGAGCCATGGTTATTAAATCATAAAGTATCCAGTTGAAATTTGTGTGCAAATAACACTATACATTCGGGTCACACGGAACAGTGAACGGTGGTCTATTGTTGTTTGATCTTCTTCTTGTTCGACTTCGATAATAGCAGTTCTGACAACATGACTACGTACACAATCATAGCATTCTATAATATACAGGCTATCAGGTGTATAAGTGTAGATATTGCATTGGTAATTGAGGACTTATTATTACATCAATGTTTGCTTCATTTGCGGACTTATAATTTTGATTATTCTTCAAGTACGTGTGCCACAGAAAACATGACGCTGAGTGGGCCGAACGACTGCTATAACGTACCTGTATTCCAATGCTTTCTGCAAGGTCAATAACCTCACATTATCTAGGCCAGTGAGCCGTGGATTGAGGTGTAAAGCAAAAGGATGGTGTATTTCACAGGCGTTGTTCATGTTGCGCCGCAGTTACATACAAGCAAAAAACATCATGGTATTGTAACAAACTCGTGAAAACCAAAACAAAAGTAAATTGCACTTATAAAAGTAAAAAATAACTCAAAACAAGTTTTGTTGACAACATTAGAGAAAGACAAAGAAGCATCATGACACTGCAGTGTAGCCAGTGATAGAAAACAAAATTTACCCCGTGATTTAATAATCTTAGAAAGCAAAGAAACTTTGCAAACAAAAAGGGGGCGTGGCACTTAGTGAGTTAAAGGCACGCGTATGTTTAAAACGTTATTTATGTTCTTTCGTGACGTAACAACGTCTGTATATTGTAACATAATTCTTTCTTTACCTTTATTTCTATTGCAGGATTCAGCTCTTTACCTTTCTGCTGCTTGTTCTTGGTTGTAACTTTGAAAACTTCTATCTGACACGTTAGTGACGGAAAAGCTACCGTTACGTTTTATGAAATGACAAACTTTATGTCTTATTGATATTATCTTCTTTATTATGATTTATAATTACTTATAGTACTCTGGAATTACAGCCGCAGTGCGTATTAAGATTTACTTTTCTTATGTAGATTTCAGATACAACATATTATTTTCGTACTTTTTCGAAATGTTATTTTTCCGTAACATAAGGCCATCGTCTTCCTAAAAGCTAGGTATATTTTAAATTTTAAATTTTATAAGAGAGTTTACAAAGGAACACTGTCTCAAAATTAAGGTTTAAAACTGGGAAATGAAATTTTATTTGCCCGTTTAACTAAGTAAATATGCTGCAGCATTTACTCTTATAAATAATTTCTCTGAAACTAATGCAAATATTTAAATAATTATTTTTGGAAATAAACGTATTGTTTGCTGAATCAATAACACATATTTTTACTTTCTCTGCCAGGTAAGTAGAGGAAGTAGTGTCAAAAATTCGATGTCGAGATTTCACTGAAAATATGCTTTGAGGCCCCCTAAATTGAAACAAAGCATTTTTAGAAAAAGGGCCGTGTGTGTCTGTGTGTCAGTCTGTGGACCGCATAACTCAAAAACGAAAAGTCGGTTAGCAACCAAAGTTGGTATTTAAGTTTAATGTCTTTCAAGGATGTGACACGAATATTTTGAAGAAAATAGCCCCACCCTAAACTACCCTTTACATGGAAAATTTTTCGAAAATTTTGATTTTCTTGAAAATGGCTCTAACGATTTTGATTAAAGTGTCATATGTTTGAGATATTTTTATAAAAAATGAAATGCATATCTTGAATTTTCTGGCTATAGCCCATATAGTCGTATTTGCTCTGGACGACTTTTGCATAACTAGTAAACCGTTAGAGATAGACCAAATCGTACTATACAAAAAATGTAGATCTTGCTAAAATACACAATTTATATCCAAATAAATTTTCTTGTAGGGTGAACCATTTCGGAGATATGTCACGTTATTTGTATGAGCTTTAGAGAACTTATACTTGTCAAATGGAACATCGTTATTCAATTTTTTGTATGTTGAACATGCAAAGAAAACGGAATTTGAAATCCTTAAAAGCTTTAGTAGAGAAAGTCAAGTGAGTGCAACACATTAGATTTTTTGTCTTCTTAGTGTAAGTACGTAGCACAGTGGGGCAGACACTCGGGGGGGGGGGGGGGGGGGACGGAGAGAGAGAAATGTGGTTTGCGGGATAGCCTTTCTTCTTTAAGATACGATCCGCTTTGTGTTTCATTAGGAGGCCGCTATTATAAGACTCAAAATTTGGAACTATTCTCTGAGAATAACACACTCAACACGTTTTAATTCTCACACCTGTTCACGCTCATTGCAGATGGAGAAAAATATTTGAAGGTCAAGTAATAAAAATTCCATATTTAATTGCTTTTATCTCGTACTCTTTCAGGAATTTAAAGTAGCTCTTTACAGCCGAGGGAACACAAACTGCACGATGTAAGTTGGTAGACTTAGCAGCCAGTCTCTGTGGAATTTAATGATCGCTCGGAGGTAATCATAACATGCAGATCCTGTAGAGTCGGGGGGAGGGAGTGTAAGGGATGTCGTAAACTGATGCTCCTTTAGCACCTCCACTCCATTGTTGCTTCAGTTTTATGATTAAAATGCTCTCCGCCTGTTGCTTGTTCAGTAAAGTTAAAACCGTTATGGACATTTCTGATCCATCGTATCCTTAAAGGGTTACCATTACATTACTAACCATTCTAACAAACTCTTATTCCTATATCTTCTTCGTGTTAGTTGAGATAAACATTTGTACAAATTATCTTATTGCTTATTTCCTTGTAGGTGCAAGGGGAATATTAGAATACAGTAGGCTTTGTGCGATAGTCAAATGTTTTAAAGCTTTGAGACTCCTTTCTCTTTGCACACGTAACATAAAAAAATGAATAACGATGACCCATTTCACGAAAGTTCTAAGCTTTCCGAAACTCGCACACATAGCAAGGTATATCTCCGAAATGGTTCACCCTACAAGAAAATTTATTGAGACCTAAATTGTGTATTTTAGCAACATCTACATTTTTTATATAGTATGATTTGGTCTATCTCTAACGGTTTACCAGTTATGCAAAAGTCGTCCAGAGTAAATGCGACTACAGGGGCTATAGCCAGAAAATTCAAGATATACATTTCATTTTTCATCAAAATATCTCAAACATATGACATTTTAATAAAAATCGTTAGAGCCATTTTTAAGAAAATAAAAATTTTCGAAAATTTTTCCATCTGAAGGGTAGTTTAGGGTGGGGCTATTTTCTTCAAAATCTTCGTGTCACATCTTTGAACGACATTAAACTTAAATACCAACTTTCGTTTTTAACCGACTTTTCGTTTTTGAGTTATGCTGTCCACAGACTGACAGACAGACACACACACGGACCTTTTTCTAAAAATGCTTTTTTTTTATTCAGGGGGCCTCAAAACAAGTATTTCCGGTGAAATCTCGACATCAAATTTTTGGGTGGAATACAATACTTCCCCTACTTACCAGTAGAGAAGGTAAAAAATGTACATTTGCAGAGTAGCTTTCTCGAAAATCTTTGTATCCATTTTTTAAACGCCGATATTGACATGTATCGACTTTTTCTTAGAATTTTTGAATGTAAGACTAAAATTAGGAGTTCACCAAATGGACAACTAGGGAGAGAAACAGACTAAGGTAAAATTGTAGAAAGAGTGGTTTATAATAAATTTATTGGAGGAAAATGATATATTAAAATAATGCTTGGTTGTAAAGGAAAAAATGGGGGAAAAGAAACTTTGATGTAGAAAATACAGATAATATTAGAGGAAATTGGAATGGGGGAAACCTGGGCAGAAAGAAACAAAAGAAAGGGTTTCTGGAGAGAAATTAGAACAAGGGTTAGGAATATTGAAAAGCAGCAAATTGTAAGTAACTTAAATGATAAAAGGTGGTCAATAGATTATAGATTCTTAAAATAGAGAACATCGAAAGGGGTGATGAGGGGTAAGAGTAAATAGAGGCCGCAATAAACTTCCCCTGTATATATAAAACGAAATAAATATAAGAGTTAATAACAGAAACAAACAATTTTAAAAGCGAGCAATAAACTATATATTCTCATGAACACCGCTATAATGATTTTTACTGCTGTATTAGACTAGAATTGTTAGAATCTTACATATTTAAACAAGCAATTCTTGTACATATATTTATTCCGCGCAACTTGGAAACGGGTCTAACGATTTCGATCAAATTTTGTAATCAGATAGGGTTTTGCTTTTTAAGTTCATCTATGTAGGTGTAATTCCAGAAAAAAACGCGATTTTACATAAAAAATAACATTTTTTATTCCCGCTTCTACAGTACAATTCTTGTATATAGGTATATTCCCGGTATTTCAGACATGGCTCTTAAGATTTGATTAAATTTTTGTACACATGCATGTTATATTCACAGTGTTTTCTCTACTCAGTTTTAGGTAACACATTCACATCTCTTTCTCTACACACTCTTCTATAAACAATTTTCCATAAAAACCGTGATTTTACACAAAAAAATTTTATCCACAGTTCTAAATAAGTCATACCATTTTCTGTATGTTTGAAATAGAAGTACTATTATATTCACCCTGTTTTCCCCTCGCACTTTTAGGTAACACATTCACATCTCTTTCTCTACTCACTCTTCTACAAATAAGTCATACAATTTTCTGTATGTTTGAAATAGAGATGTTGCATATTACATTCACAGTAGTTTCTCTACTTAAGTACTTTTAGGTAACACATTCACATCTCTTTCTCTACTCACTCTTCTACAAATAAGTCATACAATTTTCTGTATGTTTGAAATAGAGATGTTGCATATTACATTCACAGTAGTTTCTCTACTTAAGTACTTTTAGGTAACACATTCACATCTCTTTCTCTACTCACTCTTCTACAAATAAGTCATACAATTTTCTGTATGTTTGAAATAGAGATGTTGCATATTACATTCACAGTGGTTTCTCTACTTAACTACTTTTAGGTAACACATTCACATCTCTTTCTCTAGTCATTCTTCTATAAACAATTTTCCATAAAAACGTGATTTTACACCAAAAACCATTTTTATCCCCAGTTTTAAAATAAGTCATACCATGTTCTGTATGTTTGAAATAGAAATGCTATTACATTCACACTGCTTTCTCCTCTCACTTTAAGCTTAATACATTCACAATATGAGCGTCGGCAGCCTTTTTTTTCAGGGAGGGGCCGCATGTTGGAAGTTATCAATTAATTCATTATTCTGTTGCCAAAAACTGTAAAAATTGAGTTATAATATTTGTTACGGATAACATGTTAATTTATGCTA
This sequence comes from Tenodera sinensis, assembly GCA_030765045.1. Lineage (NCBI taxonomy): Eukaryota > Metazoa > Arthropoda > Insecta > Mantodea > Mantidae > Tenodera > Tenodera sinensis. Next base: position 22,096,010 of record CM060967.1, on the reverse strand, counting down.
GATAAAAAGTGTACTTTACATCAAAATTAAAGCAATAGTCCGACACTAATTGATTGCACATTACATTTGTTATTTTCCAAGGGGGAGCCGCGGCCCCCCCTTGCTCCCCCTTAGCGACGCCCATGATTCACAACTCTTTCTCTACTCACTCTTCTACAAAAAAGTCATACAATCTTCCGTATGTCTGAAATAGATATGTTACATATTACATTCATACTGTTTTCTCTACTCACTTTTAGATAACAAATTCACATCTCTTTCTACTCACTCTTCTACAAGTAAGTCATACAATTTTGTGCATGTTTGAAATAGAAATGCTGCGTATTACGTTCACACTGTTTTCTCTACTTACTTTTGGGTAACGCATTCATAACTGTTTCTCTGCTCACTCTTCTAGAAATGTCATATAATTTTCTGTATGAAATAGAAATGCTGCAAATTACACTCACAATGTTTTCTCTACACACTTTTAGGTAACACGTTCACATGTCTCTCTCTGCTCACTCTTCTACAAATAAGTCATACCATTTTCGGCATGTTTGAAATAGAAATGCTGCATATTACATTCACAGTGGTTTCTCTACTTAACTACTTTTAGGTAACACATTCACATCTCTTTCTCTACTCATTCTTCTATAAACAATTTTCCATAAAAACGTGATTTTACACCAAAAATCATTTTTATCCCCAGTTTTAAAATAAGTCATACCATGTTCAGTAGTTTGATATAGAAATGCTATTATATTCACACTATTTTCTCCTCTCACTTTTAGGTAACACATTCACATCTGTTTCTCTACTCACTCGTCTACAAAGAAGTCATACAATGTCTTGCATGTTTGAAATAGAAATGCTATGTATTACATTCACATTGCTTTCTCTACTTACTTTTGGGCAACACATTCATAACTGTTTCTCTACTCACTGTTCTAGAAATAAGCCACACGATTTTCTGTATGTTTGAAATAGAAATGCTGCATATTACATTCACAGTGGTTTCTCTACTTAAGTACTTTTTGACTCTTAACAATTGCGACAAAAATGATTATTTAGTTAACGTTTTTCCTTTCAGGTTTATCTATCTTCTCCCACAAAAAATTAAAAGACCTCTCAAAAAAAGAGGCGAAAAACGCCGAGCGAAGCTCGGTCGCCCAGGTACTAAATATTACTGTTGCTAATGTAATAATAAAATCTCACTAAAAGATTTCTCCTATTAGGTAAATAGGCAGTTTATATGCTAAACTTTCTGCCTTTTCTGTCACAGTGGAACAGCAACACCGGAATTAAAGAGGGTTTCTGCCAAATATGAATTTGTGTTCGTCATATTTAATGCAAAGCTAAACCCACAGTGATGAAATGCATAAAACATGCTACTGAGTCCGACCGGAAACAGCTTGTAGTGCAGAATTGTCTAGCTTAGTCAAATATTTCATGAAGGAAATCTCTCCGGAGTCTGGAAACCGGAATAGCAAGTTATTCCTCCCCCTCCTGCCCGACCGACTCGCTTCCGGAAAGACCTATTTTAAAGACAAATACTACTGCCATCGAAGTAAAGTGGGGACTGCTTTCAAGCGATTGGTGCAGCCAGTTTGGCTCTCATCCAACAGAATTCATTTCATCTATGACGGTCACCAACTCATCCGATAAGTTAACACTCCAGCTCTGGTATGAGAAACGTAACCTAGATGTTCATTTGGAGAAATGGTCAACATCAGTTTGATTTAAAATAATGTATCTGTGAGATTTGTAAAACCAACAGTAAGATAAGGATATGTGTAACCGAAAATTTAAAATACCAGTTTCTTACTTATCTGCTACATAGATAAGTAGAAATGTTCTATACCTCCCAAAAATTCCATGTCGAAATTTGTTATGCAGCTTGAATCCAAAAAAAAAAAAAAAAAAAAAAAAAAAATTTAGGAAAAAGCTTCACGCGTATAACTCAAAATCGAAAAGTCCCTTAAAAACCAACCTTGGTATTTAAGTTTGTCTTTTAGGGATACGACACGAAGACATTTAAGAAAATTCCTCCATCCTAAACTACTCTTTACATGGAAAATTTTTCAAACATTTTATGATTTTCTCGAAAATGGCTCTAACGATTTTGATTAAAATATTTTATGACAAATGAAATATATATTTTGAATTTTTTGGCTAAGCACTGTTTACTCTGAATGACTTTTGAAAGCTCATAAACCATAAGATAGATCAAATCTTACTGTACCAAAAAGTGGATCTCGCTAAAATACACAATTTTTGTTGAAATAACTTTTTTTGTAGAGCGAACCATTTTGGAGATATTCCTTGTTATTTGTACGAGTTTTGGAAAAAGTTCGTCAAATGAAACATCGTGATTCATTTTTACTTTCTCTACTGGCAAGTAGGGGAAGTATTGCATTCTACCCAAAAATTCCATGTCGAGATTTCATCGGAAATATATGTTTTGAGGCCCCTGAATCCAAATAAAGTATTTTTAGAAAAAGGTCCATGTGTGTGTGTGTGTGTGTGTGTGTGTGTGTGTGTGTGTGTGTGTGTGTGTGTGTGTGTGTGTGTGTGTCAGTCTGTGGACAGCATAACTCAAAAACGAAAAGTCGGTTAAAAACTAAAGTTGCTATTTAAGTTTAATGTCTTTCAAGGATGTGACACGAAGGTTTTGAAGAAAATAGCCCCACCCTAAACTACCCTTTACATGGAAAATTTTGATTTTCTTGAAAATGGCTCTAACGATTTTGATTAAAATGTTATATGTTTGAGATATTTTGATGACAAATGAAGCGTATATCTTGAATTTTCTGGCTATAGCCCCTGTAGTCATATTTACTCTGGACGACTTTTGCATAACTGGTAAACCGTTAGAGACAGACCAAATCATACTATACAAAAATGTAGATCTTGCTAAAATACACAATTTATGTCTCAATAAATTTTCTTGCAGGGTGAACTATTTCGGAGATATTCCTTGTTATGTGTGTGAGTTTCGGAAAACTTAGAACTTTCGTGAAATGGATAATATGTTAAGTGTGCAATGATAACAGAGTCTCAAAGCTTTAAAACATTTGACTATCGCACAAAGCCTACTGTGTTCCCATATTCCCTTTGTACCTACAAGGAAATAAGCAATAAGATAATTTGTACAAATATTTATCTCAACTAACATGAACAAGATATAGGAATAAGAGCTTTTAAGAATGGTTATTACAAGAGTAGAGAAAGTCATGTGAGTGCAACACATCAGTTTTTTAGTACACTACCTGCAGTTTGGAGTAAACCTGTAGAGGCAATGCATATAACTGGATACACAGCCCTGTATATTGTTTCGATACTTAAACAGTTCTCACCAGAAAAAACATTTTCATACAACAATCTGTGTTATTTTGATTGATTTATTGTGTTTACTCTTAAAATTTAAATCATATCCTAAAAAGCATTTCAGCTGAACATGTAAATAAATATTTATTGCTTCATCTGCTAAACAAATATTATAAAGAAAACATACTCCCAGAAAATCTCCTGCTTCCCTCAGGTTTATTTTTAGTTTAACTCAAAGTTGGTGCAGCAGGATATTTGATCTGCTTCTCGCTTCCTATTTTTTCCATTTCTTTCTGCTTCCACTAAGTTGAAGATGGAAGTGAAAGATTCCTGCTATATAAACATTAGCAAATAACTACAAACATAATGAATCAAGCTTTTGCTTTCGCTCAAGATTCTCAGGGTGGCGTATAGTTTAAAAAACACGCATTTTTTAAGGTTTGCCATGAACAAAGTTCCCTGAAGTTGGATGTATTATCAAAATCAACACTGATTTTTTTATTATCAGACCTTGGTTCAGGGTTCAAGTTCAGGGCACAGGAGTAGTTCGGGGATGGCATGATACAGGGTGCATTTGGTTAGCCTTTCCTCAACATACAAGCACACAGTCACAGTAAGGCACAAGTTGGTACCTTAATATGTATATACATTCGTATGTTTGTTTTAGAAAGACGGATGAAAGCCATAAAAATAATACAAATGACAGAACCAACAAAGAAAGATCAGTAATACTCAAAATTAAACATTTTTTATTGGATAAGAATATTAAAATGAAACCAAACCCATATATGTGATATAATTACTAATTTAATAATTAAATAATTCCACTATAAAAATGTAATCACATATGAAAAAGCTGAATGAGGACTGGCTGCCAAAGAAGATACAGGAATGTAGTCCACTTGGACGTAGAAGAGGAGAAGATGAAAATTAACATGGAAACAAGGAACAATACTATCAATGAAGGAAAAGAGAATACAAGAAGGAAGACGGAGAAAAATTATATCTCCGACATGTGTCAATGTTTTATACTCAAAAGAACATTACACATTATTTTATTCTGCCATTATAACAGTTTTACGTTCAAAAGAAATAAATATTTTGTAATATTTTATATTTGGATATTTTTTTAAAGTATTTATCCAGTTTATTGTAGTATATTATGAAATATGTGCGTTTTTCGATCGATACCAAAGTTACATTGCATAATAGAAGAGTTAATTAGGCTTTCAGGCCTCAAATTACAGATTCCCATTTGATTCACCGATTTTTTTTTTTTTTTTTCAGCACTTCAATCACACACTCCAAAAATCTGCAGTTTATGGTATATTTAGCTTCTACTCTTCTCTTAAATAACATTACATAATTCATATTCTCTGAAATACTGCACAGTGAATAATAAATCCTGTAACAGAAATTGGAAGCAATGAAAAGCAAAAGAACTTTAAATTTATAAGAGTAATTTGTTTATAATGCTGCTCTTCTTTTCTTAGTGCTATCATATGTTTTGCTGAGTAAGCGTCACCCTATAATGATACGATATTAAGTAAGGGATAAAATTATTTTAACGCTTAAATTGGGAAAATAACTCTTTAGTTTATATTAACAACTGGGTTTGTTTCATTCATTAACGAGGAACTCGAATTTAAAATTCTGTACCTCTGTCCGAGGTTCTCTGTTAAATATAACTTGACCCATATTCCCCAGAATCCCTTGAAAAAGCATACTTCTATGCTTCTAACCACATTCTCTAATATTTACCTTTATTCCGTTCTCTCATACCTTCAGTTTTCTCTTTTTAACACCACAAGTCTTGTGAGAGAATAGCGCTTCCTTTGTGTATACGTTTGGAGTTTCTACTTGTCTTTTTAAGGCACCACATTGCCAACAATTCTCTTTCGCTGCGAAACAGTTACACGAGCAAATGTATTACTTTTTACTCTCTAGGAAGTATTGCATTCCTCCCAAACATTTCATGTTGAAATTTCACCGGAAATATATGCTTCGAGGCCCTCTGAAAAAAAAGCAAAAATTTTTAGAAAAAGGTCCGTGTGTGTGTGTGTGTGTGTGTGTGTGTGTGTGTGTGTGTGTGTGTGTGTGTGTGTGTGTGTGTGTGTTGTGGACAGCATAACTCACAAACGAAAAGCGGATTGAAAACCAAAGTTGATATGTAAGCATAATATCTTTTAAGGATGTGACACGAAGATTTTGATGAAAATCTAACAATCCTGAACTATCCTTTACATGGAAAATTGAATCGAAAATTTCTAATTTCTCGAAAATGGTTGTGAGGATTATTATTAAAATGCCTTATGCTTAAGATATTTTTATGACAAATGAAATGCACACCGGCGATGAAATTAACAGCGTCGTTAAACTACAAAATGATTTTTATAACCGATTTTGATTGGTTTGTATAGATGGAACTACTGCAGGCTTTGTAATACTGTCGCCTTCAATTTCAGTTATTTTTATTTAGAGATAAGAATTACAAATATAGATATAAGATTATGTAAATAATTATGTTAAACTCTTGTATGTTAATTATTAGAGGAATAAAGAGTCTCCAAATCATATGTAATATTTGCTCTAGAATGCTGTTTTTCCACAGATGATCTCGATTAAATAATAAGTTGATTTTCAGTAGCTTATAGTCTGAGGGTCTCGTGGTCTAAAATTTTAAAGCCAATTTTTGTAAAAGGATCGGACTTGGTAAGTCTGATCCCCTCTCCCCCCCCCCAAAAAAAAAAAAAAAAAAAAAAAAAAAACTTAAGGCGCAATAAGTTTCCGTCTTAAACCTATCTTAGGGTGGGTATGCAGCAAAAAGTTCTAGCCTTCCAGCATCTTCACGGTCATATATGTAGGACTTACAACCTGTGCCAAGGAACCGCGCGATGTGCTGGTCCACCCACATAAAAAATACGGCCAACATAGGCAGACAGCGGATAAAGTTGTGCGCCCCATCCTCCGCAGCAAACAGCTACAACTTAAATCCAAGCTGATTTTATATAGGTCATTTATTCTCTCGGTGGTCCTGTACGCATGCGTGGCCTGGGCAAATGCCTCTAAAACCGCCCTCAAACAAATTCAAACCCTCCAAAACCTCTCCCTTAGAAAAATCCTCTCTGCTCCACTCCTTACCACTAACCAAACTCTTCACCTCGAAACTCAGATCCCGTCCATCCCAGAGGCAATAGCAAAAAGAGCAACAGCAACATGGACGCGCATTAGGAACCACGAAAACTACGTTATCGCCAACATTGGCAAAGGCGAGCCGAAGCACCGCAAACATACTAGAATAAAAATGTTCTAGACGCGGCACGGCTCGCCGACTAATGCGTGTCCATGCAATCTCGCTCTTAGGCCACACACACGTTACGGCAGAGGCCCTCGCCTCGGAAAACACCCAGGAGCTACACCCTGCCCGCGCAGGAAAACAGCGGGAAAATGTAAATATTGTAAATAGTGCAGTGCGCGAGCTGGGACGCATATTTCTGGTGTGCCCAGTGAACGTGTGTGTGTAAGCGTGTGAAAGTGAGTGTGTGGGTGAATGCGTGCGTGTATGTGTGTATATAGATGTATATATGAATATAAGGAAAAAAAAAAAACAACAACAAATAATAGGAATAGACACCAAACGACTAACGAAAACTATTCTCGGTGGCCTAAAGATGGCCACCGTATGGGATTTTGGTGATACCCAAAACTATAAGCTTGTAAAAAGAAAAATTGCAAATTAATGTAAATTTATAGCCTGTAAGCCGGGGCCCTTGTACCGGCACCGGGCCAAAATTATGAATAAAGAAAACTTGAAACTTGTGCCAAGGATCAGATGACTGTCGGGAAGCAGACAATGGACCGGGCACAGTGAAGACCTGGAAGCGAGTGGTTAACCCAGTACCAGGTATGATAGTGAGGGAGAGGATGATATGAAATGTAGGCGAAATGGAAGATTGGAAAGCTATGATGGCATGAGTGCCGGAGGAAACCGGAGAACCCGGAGAAAAAAAAAACACCTAGACGCCGATTCCCCACCATGAATACCACATACAGATCCCTGGGATCGAACCTTGGCCTTGGTGATAGGAGAACGGTCTAACCTCTCGGCCATGGTGCCACCCACTCTGGTACTACTTCAATGAAAAATATATTACCTAGTTTATCTCTAAGTTTGTAAGATATCAACATTTTATATAATGTGGATGAATTCTTTCTAATAAGGAATGTGGCGATCTCGAACTTTTCGAGTTTTTATTTTACTTTACAGTGTTTTGTGGATATTTCACAATTTCATTTGTTGCAGTACTCAGGGACGGTAAAAACAGATGACTCGCATGACGTTCAATTTCTTCACCAATTTCGCCTAGAGGATTAGTGCATTTGATTTTCGATTTAAACAGTTGACTGTTCCCTTCACTTCCTGCATAATTATAACCAGTTCTTGTTGCCTAATTGAACAACATTTCTTGTCAGAATGTTATTGTGTTGAACGTCAAGTGAAGTGGAGTTTTCATATGAATATCTCTTAACTGGCAATCAGCAGAAAATGTTATGCGTCTGTTACACACGACATTTTCTTTCTCATTTCTGGGCAAGAGAGAAAAAACGAAGCATATGCCCAAGCGTATGTAAATGGCAAGTACGTTAAGTGGCATGCATGCCTGCATGCAGCTAATAAGAGATGTCGAGTAAAGCTCCAAAAACAGATGCTTATGTGCAGCTAATTTCGTTCGTTGCTAGCAGCTTAGTTAAAATGCTAAACTGCGCATGGCAATAAACATGAAGGGCTCTTAAGAGACCTAGCTGCGTTTGGGGCAGGAATCCTTTTAATTTAATAAACTTGCAGAATAAATGAACCAACGGCAAACTAACGCTGTACGGCTTGAAGGGCTTTCCTAAGAATTCAGAAATTTACCTATTAAGCTTTAATATCCACGAATATAAATGTAGTCTAGTGTAAAGGGCAAAGATCGGGGAGCTTAGAGCTTCAGAAATAAGGCGTGGATAGCAGAAGACAAAGTAACCGTTTTAAAATTGAGAGCCTTCTTCTTCTTCTTCTTAGTGGGTAAGATAAGCAGAGGGCTAATGCGCAAGATGGCGGCCGTGCGTAATCTAGGGAATAAAGCGGTTGAGAGTTAGGGTGATGGAATCGTCTGAGGTAGGCTCTAGGAACAATTTCTAGGACGTGTAAGGTTGTATACATATTAGTTGTAGGGGTTATGTTGTTCAATGTAGCCGATGTTTAACCTAAAAACGTTTCTATGTTGATCGTATCTAAGCCTAACGTATCCTAACCTAACATAACCTAACCTAAGCACACTAATGAAGCTAACCTAACCTAAACATACTAACCTAAGCGTCCGAACCAAGCTAACCTAATCTAAGTACACTAAACAAGCTAACCTAACCTAACTTAAGCATAATAATCAAGCTAAGCAAGCATACTGATCAAGCTAACCTAACCTAAGCACACTAATAAAGCTAACGTAAGCTAAGCGTACTAACCAAGCTAACCTAAGCATACTAATAAAGCTAACCTAACCTAAACTAAGCATATTAATCAAGCTAACCTAACTTCAGTAATACTAACCTAAGTCCGAACCAACCTAATCTAATCTAAGCATCCTAACCTTAGCGTACTAACCAAGCTAACCTAATCTAAGCATATTAATCAAGCTAACCTAACTTTAGTAATACTAACCTAAGCGTCCGAACCAACCTAACCTAGCCTAAGCACACTAATCTTCTCATGATAAGTAGTAAACCGGAGGACCTACTACATGGTTAACTGGAATTGTTCTACCCACCTTCTTTGTCATCGTCCGGTCTCTTCGTCAATTAGATTTGTGCTCGAAGGTCCCATTCCTTGCACATGATCTCTCCACTGTCGCTGATATTGCTGTATTTCCTCTATTATATACTGTTCTCCCAGTCGTTCTCTAATATCAACATTTATCAATTGATCTCGTGTCACGTCCAAATACTGCTGTTAGAAATCTCCTCTGTGCAGCCTTCAACCTTGATTTTTCATGATTTCCTATTACCCATGTTTCACATTCATATTTCAATGCAGTTTTGATATTATCCTGTGCATTCTTAGATTTATTTGAGCTTATCATATTTTTAGTTTCCATATTCTTTTCAATGACTGATATTTTGTTTCCTAGGTAACTGAATGTTGTCACTTGTTCTATTCATTTTCTCTCTGTAACCATTTTCACTCTCCCCAGACAGGCACAACTTTAGTATTTTAACTTGCAATTTCTAGATTATATCTTAGTATTATTTCGTTCAATTTTACGGTTGATGTTTGTAACTCCTCTGCACTAAAAGGCGTTTAGTGCTGCCAAGGTTGCTTTCCATACAGTACCCACTTTTATCTTGTATAACAAGCACAGAAGAAAAACTTAACCACATTTGTGGATAAGACTGGAGTATAAAATGCTGAAGTATCTAGACACTATTAGAGTAAATTCACTATAAGCCAGACAGACGCTTCCGAAGCATTCTCGTTGTTACCAATAGTCTCTATGTATCTGTAATGTCTATTCCCTGCTACACACAGCATTTCTCTAGTTTTTCCCTGCGTCTCAGAGGGACTGATTCTTTTCCTTCTTCACATTTACCCTCTTTCCCTCTACTGCTTGTTGCATTTCAGCTTCTACAGATTATATCACTTTCGTCGGCACATATTGCTTATTTAATTCGTTTGCATCTTATCTGCATATCATTTTCTCTGAGTTTCAAATTTTCTTTCTGTTTACTCTCGCCTTTTTCCTGTTCACCTCTGTGTTTCTACTCTGAAGGTAATTCTCTTTGTTCATTTAAAGCAGCTGTTACCGCCTTGTAGTATTAGCAGCACAATGTTTTATTCAGGCGCTACTCTTGCTGTTTTCTTTTTTCTTCCTGTGTCGCGGTGCGCGAGCGATAAAATTTTTATGCATTGCGCTTCGCCAGAGTGTTGTTGTCACAGATGCGACATCTATCTTGCTACGTCACTGTGATGCACTCTTCTTACCTCAACTTCATTTTCTTTTTATAACAAAGTGAAACATGTCTTATTTCGTTTTCTTAGAAACTAGGAACGTATGGGATTTCATGTCCGAAATTACTATGGTGGTAAAATTTATAAAATTACTAATAAAGAAATTAATATAACAAAACGAAAAGTTAACCTTCAATTGCATGGCTTATTTTCAATATGTTGCTCTTCTTTTAATTCCTGAACTGGTTTAGGTATCCCTCTTACAGACACCTTAAAGGAAATAATTCGAATAGGCATAATTATTAAAGACAGATAAAATGGACCTGCCATCCACTGAAAATAGAATTTCGTGAGTTTAATCCAAGCGACTGTAATCAAATGTGACTGTAGCAAAGGATGGGGAGAGCCCACGTAAAATAACCAGTGAAATGGTACGCGTGGATGGTGATGGGGTTGCATTAGGCTACAATGGCATGGATTTTGATTTTTGAAAATGAAAAAGAAATAAACTACCATAATCCTGAAATAAGTTGATGCACTAGAAAGCTAAAAGATGAAATACCATTAGGAATAAAAATAAATAAAAATTATGCGTTAAATATGCTACTCATTGCCGATGACATGATATAGAGGATAAGCTGCAAATAAGTATCTATGGGCTACGAAAAATGATCCAGGATTATAGTTTAAATACATTAGTAGAAAAGCCAACGATTATGTCATTTATAGGAAAACAAAAATTGGAGCGAAGATACTGTTAAATAAAGTGTTAAAACAGGTGGGAAATTTTAATTACTTGGGCTGTTGATATTTGGATGGCTAGATTACAGGATCCGTCAAGGAGCGCTGCGATCGCGCTTTAGAATTTCCGGCAGTTAATGCTGCGATCGGCTAATAGGATGTTTTTGTCGCAGCTTAGCGTTAATAGTACATTAAAAGTGCGCGCTTGTTGAGAAAATGAATTTAAAGGTGTAATTAACACACATACATTGTACAAATGTGTTAAGTGCAGTATTGAAGTGTGAATTTTACATCATCTGTCATGAATTCCAATTATGTATACCTGTCATTCTATAACAATCCGCTTAACCTACAAGTTTACTATATTATTATTTATTTAAGTACGCTTTTAAAGTGTAATTAAACATTATACATTGTGCAAATTGTGCTACAGAGCCAATAAGCATTGGAACAATACACAACAATGATAGTAACCGTTATAAAAGCAAAGGAGATTGATGACAATGGTAAATAAATAAGCTGTTTTCCCCCATAATGCAACATTTCCCGGCTAAGTACTAAGCAATCACTTCTGGATATGCCCCTGTTGGGGTTAATTGGAGGTGGGTTGTACCAAAGTCCAGTAAGATTTTAATGCTTCAACAATATTTAATGCGTTGGGTTCCGCGCCGGTCAGATCGCTCGCCTCTCACCGAGATAGCTAAGGTTCGATTCCAGGGGACCGTATGTGGGATTTGCAGTGGACAGTGCGCCGTCAGAGTGTGTTTTCTACGTCATTGATTCCACCAACCGCTCCATCATCACATTTCACTTCTCCTATTTCACCTTCATTTCACGTCATCTCCTTCATCACTCTCATACCATACTTCAGGCTCATCGTCCATCTGAGCTACTCTCTATCTCTCTCTCTCTCTCTCTCATTCAGAGTTTGTCTGCTCTTGTAAGAGATTTTTTTTTTTTAATTAACGTCCTCCAACATTGTGTCATATCGGACGATCTTGAAAGAGTGTAAGTATGGAAGTATGGAAAGAAGAAGAAGAAAACTTGGCACCAGGTATATAAATCTATTTCTATAGGCAGACAAAGCATATAGTGCTAGACAATAAGACATAAAGTGACCAAGGTTATCGGGAGGCCGGCGCCGCGCATTCGGAACAATAAAATAAGCCGCGGAATTTCCCAAAGTAAACACAATAAGCGCTACTGCCATAAAATATAACCTTCACGTTCAAAATTTCGAATGTTCTCGAAAGTTCCTACGGCTATAAAGGTGAGAGTTCTCACGAACGCCGTTCTTTGCAAATTAGCTTTTTTCCACTTTAGGAACAAATACCTCAAAAACAAATAGAGTAATGAAGTATATATTTCGATATTTTTTTATAAAAATTTTAATTCTTAGGAAAAATTGTGTATATTAACTTACATCCCTGAATGTCATGGCACTATTATGTCAATGTGAAACAGCCTAAAATAAAAACATCGCTAATAGCGCGAATTTCGTTTCTCCTGTGGGTTAGAAGTCGCCATTGCGCACTCTCTGTAGCGGGAAGATGGCCATGTTTGTTGTAGTTACATAATTATATTACTCTATAAGAAAACATACTAAACAGGGTGGTGTATAAAATTAGACATTCACGGCCTGTGTCCTGACTATTAGTTGTTTATTTCACTTGGGCTTGTAGGCCCTGACGTTTCGCCGAGTACTGCGCTTGGCTTCTTCAGGGTAAGATGTCTGCACTGGTCAGAGTTCGAATGTAGAAGCAGAGAGAGAGAGATGTGGAAGCAATGACCGTTAATAACTGTTGGCGCTTTTATATAATGGGCTGTGCGCGAGACATTGTTGCGCTAAGGTCATATTGGCTCGTATCGGTTGGTGGGCCGGGTGTAGGCGGGGTTTTATTACAGTTGTGTGTGTGTTTGTGTTTGTGTGTGTGTGTGTTTGTGTTTGTGTGTGTGTGTGTCTGAGAGGTTATCTAAGACTGCTTTCCATGCTTTCTGTACACGGAGTGCTTCTTCCTTACGATTGAAGTTGTCTATGTGTTTATAGATTTCTATGGCTTCCCTTTGTAGAACTGTAGACAGTACTCGGGTTTCTCTGCTTGAATGTTTTCAGTCGTGGCAAGTTCGTCATTAAAGCACGTAATTATGTACTAAGCACAATGAAAATCCTTTTCCGGTTTAGAGTGTTATTTATCATAGGAAATGGCTCCGTTCCGAGATTTATTTTCTGGTTGTCCAGGTTTCCGGTCCGGTTTAGTCAGGTTTTACTGTACTACAGATAATTATAAAATAATTTAAATTGGAGCTATTCACAAATTGATGTCATTTATAGATCTGATAAAACATGTAAAATATTGGCAACACTGTGTAAGTTTGCTCAACTGTGCACGTTCCCTTAAGTGCCATTGTCCTCTGCCGGTTTCTCATAACCATAACCATGAAGAGAATGTAGGTAGAGGATAAAGCAAAAACAATTACTACTTTCATCTGCGCTTGCAGGAGAATAGCTACACTATTGTTTCAATCAAGAAGCGCGCTGCTTTTGTTTGCACTGCGATAAATGTTTTATGCTCTATTCCTTTACATCAAAAGCCAAAGGGAAAACTCTTGGGACCGAAGGTATTACATAGGCTGTTTAGAAAACAAAAACACTAACTCCTGTCTAGACGTCACCGAAGGAGATAAAAAAAACAAACGATACAGCTCTTTTTACATCGTTCCCCTGCGGCCAAAGGTTCTTGCAGCGACCCATTTTTGCTACTGCAATGATGACAATCTGCAAAGTAGAGAAGGTAATGGAGGAAGCAGGGCTATAATGATAAGAGCGTCTGTCAGCGCTTCCTGCTGGATGGAGAAAGAAACAGGATCCCGTGGCTTCTTTTTTTTTTTTTTTTTTTTTTTTGCCTTCTCTAGCAGCGTAACCTCTTCTCTATCCATCCCCCACCCCGCCCTTCAACTGCAACTACGGAATAATAACGGCTCAGAATCGAATATTGTGTTTCAACAAAAAGGCACTGATGACAGATTCTGCTGGTTCTTAACTCTGCCATTTACAAAGACAGCTGCAATAACTACGTCATAGAAGCTAATGAGGCTAGACTGTCACCAGGCACGCAACTACGATAAATTACTTGTAAGGATGGAGTCTAAGAATTGCATTATAATTATTAGGACAGGATTTTGAAACAATAAAACTAGCTCAATGCTATTTATTCAGCAGACCTTTACGGATTGCCATCTACAGAAAACTCTGCGTCAAAAATGATGTTTTCGACTGAATGAATGTTATTAAACAGATATTTTGGGCCAAGTTAAACGACGTAATCCTTTTTACTGGTAAGCAGAGAAAGTATTGTATTCCACCCATAAATTCGATGTCGAGATTTCACCAGAAATATATGTTTTCAGGCCCCCTGAATCCAAAAAAAGCATTTTTAGAAGAAGGTCCGTGTGTGTGTCTGTGTGTCAGTCTGTCAGTCTGTGGACACCATAACTCAAAAACGAAAAATCGGTTAAAAACCAAAGTTGGTATTTAAGTTTAATGTCTTTCAAGGATGCGACACGAAGATTTTGTATAAATGGCTCAAAATAAGCTAGAAGCAAGTGTTTTTACTGGACCTCAGATCAGGAAATTCATCTGTGACAGCGATTTTCAGGATACAACGAGCCGAATAGAAAAGTAAGGCTGGCATAGCTACAAAGATGCTATAACAATGTTCCTAGGAAACAGGGGTCAAAATTACAAAACCATTGGGCACAATACCAGAGTGCAACCCTGTCGCCATATTTAGCCAAACCTTTGCAAAGCAACAACAATGACAATTATTATAAGTACACGTGCTTTCTGGGTTTCATAAAGACGTAAAAGGATACAGAGGAAAAAGATAAGCAAAAGGCATTAACTAAGTAACCAAGAAACATAGAAACGTACTCCTGGATAAAGATCGCTATTAGAGGGATTCCGTAAAGCGCATTCATGTGCGCTGATAATGCTCTAAAGAGAAAACTGCAATACCCTGTATTCAAGGTGAAAAATATTACTTCACTGAACTCTAATGTGCCTTTACATTTTTATTTCTGAGTTACTGAAAGGAGTCTAATCTCTCGTAAAGGCATAAAGGCATTCAAAAACTTGTATAGAGTATGTTTGCTTTTAGCTAATAGACAGAGTATCCAAGAACTGTAGTGTAATCATGGGTGTACCGTTTTTCTAGAGATAAAAACCATTTCTTGCAAAGTTGCTGTTCGTTTTTACTTTCTCTACTGGTAAGTAGGGGAAGTATTGTATTCCACCCAAAAATTCGAAGTCGAGATTTCACCGGAAATACATGTTTTGAGGCCCCCTGAATCCAAAAAAAGCATTTTTAGAAAAAGGTCCGTGTGTGTGTCTGTGTGTGTCTGTCAGTCTGTCAATCTGTGGACAGCATAGCTCAAAAACGAAAAGTCGGTTAAAAACCAAAGTTGGTATTTAAGTTTATTGTCTTTCAAGGATGTGACACCAAGATTTTGAAGAAAATAGCCCCACCCTGAACTACCCTTTACATGGAAAATTTTTCGAAAATTTTGATTTTCTTGTAAATGGCTCTAACGATTTTGATTAAAATGTCATATGTTTGAGATATTTTTATGACAAATGAAATGTATATCTTGAATTTTCTGGCTATAGCCCCTGTAGTCGTATTTACTCTGGACGACTTTTGCATAACTGGTAAACCGTTAGAGATAGACCAAATTATACTATACCAAAAATGTAGATCTTGCTAAAATACACAATTTATGTCTCAATAAATTTTCTTGTAGGGTGAACCATTTCGGAGATATACCTTGTTATGTGTGTGAGTTTCGGAAAACTTGGAACTTTCGTGAAATGGGTCATCGTTGTTCATTTTTTTATATGTTACGTGTACAAAGAGAACGGAATCTCAAAGCTTTAAAAGATTTGACTATCTCACAAAGCCTACTGTATTCCAATATTCCCCTTGCACCTACAAGGAAATAAGCAATAAGATAATTTGTACAAATGTTTATTTTAACTAACACGAAGAAGATATAAGAATAAGAGTTTGTAAGAATGGTTAGTACAAGAGTAGAGAAAGTCATGCGAGTGCAACACATCAGATTTTTTTTTCTTTAAGTCTATTTCCTTAATTCTTTAACTATGTTAGTGGTAAGAATTTAGACCATTGACGTTTATCCTTTCAGATAGGAAAACTTGGACAAAAAACGTTCAAAATTTAAATAGAATGTCCTAATTATTATTTATTTATGCCAACAAGCTTAGTGCTGGCGTTCGTGTCTTATCCTTTAAATAAATTAAACCTAAATACACAGACAGACAGACACACACACACACACACACACACACACACACACACACACACACACACACACACACACACACACACACACGGATCTTTTTCTATAAGTGCTTTTTAGGTTGCAGGGGGCGTCAAAACATAGTTCCTGTGAAATATCGATATCAAACTTTTGGGTCGAATACAAAATACTTCCGCTATTTATACGTAGTAGAGAAAGTAAAAAAATATGAAGTATTGCACTCACATAACTTTCTCTACTCTTGTACTAACCATTCCTATATCATCTTCGTGTTAGTTGAGATAAACATTTGCAGAAATTATTATATTCCTTATTTCCTTGTAGGTGCAAGGGAAGTATGGGTATACAGTAGGCTTTGAGCGATAGTCAAATCTTTTAAAGCTTTGACATTGTGTTCTCTTTGCACGGTTACCAAAAAAATGAACAACAATGTTGCATTTGACGAAGGTTCAAGTTTTCTGACACTGACTCAAATAACAAGGAATATCTCCGAAATGTTTCACTCTACATAAAAATTTAGTTGGACATAAATATTCTGTGTATGGACCAGATCTACATTTTTTGTACAGTAAGATTTTGTCTATCTCTTATGCTTTACGCGTTAAGTCATCCAGAGTAAACAGGACTAAGTAGGCAATAGCGAGAAAATTCAAAATATAGATTTCGTTTGTGATAAAAAAGTCTTAAACATAATCTTAATCAAAATAGAGCTATTTTCAAGAAAGTCAAGGTTTTTTCAAACAATTTTCCATGTAAAGGGTAGTTTAACGCAGAGTAATTTTCTTCAGAATTTTCGTGCCGCATCCTTCAAAGACATTAAACCTAAATACCAACTTTGGTTCTTAACCGACTTTTCGTTTTTGAGTTATCTTGTTCACAGACAGGCACAGACACACACACACGGACCTTTTTCTAGAAATGCTTTTACTGGATTCAGGGGACCTCAAAACATATTTCCGGTGAAATCTAGACATCGAATTTTTTAGTGGAATACAATACTTCCTCTACTTACTATACGTAGTAGAGAAAGTAATAAATAGCGCATGGCGTTTCTCAGTTGTTATCCATGTCGCTGCAAAATGCTGTATCTATTTTGAGAAGAGGCACAGCATTTTTATCAAAATGCCGCACAATGTGATGTTGGTACAGGTTAATTTAAATGTGGTATGAGAAAACACCGGAAGTTCCATGCATTTATTAACATGCTAGTACGTGGCAACTGTTTTTGATTATACGTTGTTATTAAAAACGTTACGTCACAAGTGGGTTCTTCAATCAAATATGTACACGCTTCGCTTGATCGTGAAATAACTGTCCCCTATTTGATAAAGCCACACTAATTTGTTCATGTAAACTAACAGCTTTTAGATGCAAATGGTCTATCAAGTCACGGACAAAGTCTCTCATCATCTAGCGAAAATTATTTTCTGTACTGTAAACACCAAAACAATGAACCTTTTTTAGTTGTGCAGCTCCAACGCACATTGTAAAATAGAAGTTTAGTTTAAAGACACATTTTGAAAGTTATTCACTGTTATAATTCACAATGGGAAACCTGCTTTGAATTTTATGCTGCACGGGAAAATTGTATGAAGGTATGGAAAATTATCTGACGCCGGGTGCGGAGCACAAGAAAGGACTGCCCGGGCTAAGCTACATGTGAGTAACGACAAAGAGGTGGAAACGTGAAGGGTTTTCCGAGCCTTCGAGAAATATCTGGCTGCCTCAAGACCGGCTTGTTTGAGAAGTTCGTGAAAGGTCCTTGGGACGTCATCCCCTCTATATAAGGAGGCGAGAAAACAGCAGAGCATTTATTGACTTATAGTTACGTACATGAGTCGTTCAGTGTGTCAGTGAGTGCCAGCGTTACACTTATGACACTATTTCATACGCTCAGCTGATCCTCCAATAGAATTACACTGCTCAATTGCAGATCACAATTAAACTGTACTCGGGGGTGTCCGAGAACTCACTGAAATCATGCTGCTTATATGCGCTCCGAACGAAAGCAGAAAGTTCTGGAAGGGGAAGCTCCTGAAACCTGCGGAAAGTAATTCTTCTAGAGTATGGAAGTACACACGTGACCATTGTTCTGCACGGCCCATTGTTCAGTCAAGAGCACCGGTGATTAACGCATATAGTCGACCAATACTGGGTGCGCTTATCCCGCGCCGTGGGTAATTAAACGTGGCAACAGTGTCATTGTTAATCGTCAATAATTCCCGTAAGGCAGTATACATTTGTATAAATTATATCTTTGCTTATTTCCTTGTAGGTGCAAGGGGAATGTTAGACTACAGTAGGCTTTGAGCGAAAGTCAAATATTTTTAAGCTTTCAAATTCCGTTCTCTTTGCAAGGTTAACATATAAAAACTGAACAACGATGTTCCATTTGACGGAAGTTCTCTAAACCTCACACAAACAACAATGCATATCTCCGAAATGGTTCACTCTATAAAAAAATGTATTTAGACAGAAATAGTGTAGTTTAGCAAGGTCTACATTTTTTGTATAGTAAGATTTGGTCTATATCTTACGGCTTACCAGTTATGCAAAAATCATCCAGAGTAAACAGGATCACGTCAGCTATAACCAGAAAATTCAAGATATACATTTCATTTGAGATAAAAATATCTTAAACATATGACATTTTAATTAAAATCTTTGGAGCCATTTTCAAGAAAATGAAAATTTTCGAAAAATGTTCCATGTAGAGGGTAATTTAGGGTGGAGCAATTTTCTTCAAAATTTTCGTGTTGCATTCTTGAAAGACATTAAGCGTAAATACCAAGTTTGGTTTTGAACCGACTTTTCGTTTTTGAGCTATGCTGTCCACAGGCTTACTTTTTTTTATTCAGAGGACCTCAAAACATATATTTCCGGTGAAATCTCGACACCAAATTTTTGGGTGGAATACAATACTTCCTCTACTATAGGAGAGAAAGTAAAAACTGTAGAAAGTTCTGCCAACTACTCGGGGTAACCTTAAAAGAATATACTGCTTATAACAATATTCCGTACTTATTTCAAGCAGGCATGCATCATTTAAGCTTATAAGGACATCAAGTAAGAGATGAAAGAAAGTTTAAGTAGTATTATGGGGTCCTTTTAGTTCACTCAATTTCGTTGAAAGAAACTTGCCAAGCGAAATAGCTTCTGGCCATCTTCAGTGACGTAGGTAAACAAAAGAGGGTTGGGAGAATCCATTAACCACAGCGCTGAGTCCTTAACCATCAGCTTGAAGCGTTCTCAAGCGATCAGCTTTAATGGACCTCACTTTACCATTGGATACTGGAAATTCTGCTGCTGCTTTAGACGACGTGGACATCAAGCTGAGATTGATGTATACCACTATTGCATGCATGTCTGGTAAATAACTTCACAGTGTTGTCTATCTTTACTGCACTCCCCCATGCACACTTATTGTTTAATTACGCTTCGGTGTTAATTGTTTCAGTGTTCAAAAATGATTGCGCGAGCAGTACGTCCCAGCGGAATTCCAGTAAAGCTTACCTTAATAACTTAACGTTATATTTCCATTATAGCAATCTGGGAACAACAAGGAATAAAATCTGATGTGTTGCACTCAAATGAGTTTCTCTACTCTTGTATTGACCATTCTTACAAACTCTTATTCCTATATCTTGTTCATGTTAATTGAGATAAACATTTGCAGATAGAAGCTTTGTGCGATAGGCAAATATTTTAAAGCTTCGAGATTGCGTTCTCTTTGCAGTGTTAACCTATAACAAATGAACAACGATGATGCATTTCACGAAAGTTTTAAGTTCTCCAAAACTGACACAGATAAAAAGTAATATCTCAGAAATGGTTCGCTCTACAAAAAACATTTATTTGGACATAAATTTTGTGTTTTTGTAAGATCTACATTGTCTGCACAGTAAGGTTTTGTCTATCTCTTACGGTTTACGAGTTATTCAAAAGTCATCCAGAGTGAACGGACTACATAGGCTATAGCCAGAAAATTCAAAATACACATTTCATTTGTCATAAAAATATCTCAAACATATTTAATTTTAATCAAAATCGTTAGAAGCATTTTCAAGAAAATAAACATTTTCGAAAAATTTTCCATGTAAAGGGTAGATTATGGTGGAGCGATTTTCTTCAAAATCTTCGTGTCGCATCCTTGAAAGACATTAACCTTAAATACCGACTTTAGTTTTTAACAGACTTTTTGTTTTTGAGTTATGCTGTCTACAGGCACAAACACACACATACACACACACACGCGCGCGCATATATACACACAGTATTTATATTTTAACCCAAGTTATAACCGTGTATTGCTTGTTAACAGACACGTGAAGTTCCAGAACTAAGTCAGGAAGACTGGTTTTCCGACCTTGGAATTATAACTGAAATAAGTGACCATATTGACATTTAAAATAGGAAGTTACAGGACAAAGATAAACTTCTAACTGTTCTACTTGTTACTGTAAACATATTTACGGCAAAACTGACACTTTGCTGAATGTTGGTAAAACATTATTTTCCCTGCATGTGGTCACTGTTCTCCTTGAAACAGTTGTGGAAATTTCCAAACAGCTTTGCCATACCTTTCAGTCTAAGTCGAACTCAAACCAATTGATCGGGAAATTCGTCTGTTAACAGTGCTATGTAGTTTTCGTGCAGCAGGCCGCAAGAGCTACAAATGGAAATCGTTTTGCAGATGTTCTACAGGAAAAGGGTGTGCTCTGACACTTTCCCTAGATTGCAAATGTTTGCCTTCAATCTCATGTCAGGTTTTGGATCTACATAGATATACAGGGCGCTATGGGTGCGAGTACGCAGATTTCGAGAAATGGTAAATTCAAATATGACAGATAAAACAGGTCCAATAACAAATTCATCTATTGTGAAGGGTAAAACAGATAATTGAAGATTATTTAATATATTTCTGCACAGTCTGACAATAGAGTAGACGACTACTGAAAGTACAAACTAAGCCAGCCATAGAAAAATAGTTCACAAAGTGTCTGTGTTTATCAATTATTTCAAGTAACGACGGAAGGGCTGGTATTTTTTCAAGCAGTATTCACGAGAAATGAGCAGTGTCAGCATACCTGATCTTCCGCTTTACGTTTCTGTCAGAAGTAGGTCCACGAATTTATACCAATAGACACGCTGAAATCAAATTATTTTATATACTTTTGAGACTAAATGACTCATTTTAGCAACAAAAGGAAAAGACAGGAATAACTTATATTTTAAAACGGTGCCTCTCCATGGTAATTAAGAACATAAACTATAGCGGCATATTGACAATAAAAAATTCCACAAATTTTAGTTTTTATTTATGGAACCATGTACTATAGAGGAAACTGGCGGAGGAAGTTATATTACAGCTTATGTCAGAAGTCGCCATTAAAATCTGTGAATCCATAATACTAACACCGTGTATTTTGGGAACAGGGTTTAACGATATTAAAAGCCTGTGTCGTAATCGCTTGATGAATCTTCTAAGGTTCGACTTTGTCATCAAATATTGATGAATCATTGCACGTAAGGAATACCAAATACACCCTTCAGGGAAAAAGTCCTACATATTGCATCAGCTGATATTTGGAGTTCTGCGCAGGCGCTGAGCGATCTATTCGTTTCCAGCACGTCACAGCAGCATGATGAAAATGATAATATTGAAAAATAGAAAGTAAACTGAATAAATTGGTTTTAATACCAAAGTTTATTTCGTGTATAACTTATTTGTTCCACAATTAGTGAAATTAATTTGCGGGACTGTGTTTAGTGCAATATTCTTGGAAGTTGATGCTGTATTGAGGTTAATTTGTGACTCTCAGAGCGTGACAGGAAGGATAGGATATAATCTTATCTAAAGAAACATTCCGACATCAAATGGGGACTCAAACCTGGGACCTGTAGCGCACCAATATAGCCACGAGGCCAGCCCGCATAAGATAATTTTGTAGAAGAACATTTGTGTAATTCAGTCACAAATATTGTGACTTTTCAATGAGGCAGTGGACTAAAAACACCACTGCACTTTGGTTGATCCATACAGTGGTTGTTCATATCTGCGCATGATGTACTGCTGATATATGCTAATGCACTATGTTGTGGTAAGCAAGTCCCATTGTTACCAACATGACATGGTGACAACTCGCGATTCAGCCCAGCTCGCTATGAATAGAGCTGGCTTGTTACAGAGCTACATTACCAATGAATATCCTATTTGCGTCCTAAAGGGGTATAAAATATTGAAATGCTACCTCAAAAACACATCACAGTATTGCCATACTCTAGGGATGCATAAATATAAACAGTTATTTGCATTTGCCATTCAGATTTAAACATTTATCGCTTCTTAACTGGGCCAAATGGGAACTGGTCGAAAAATCTAAATAAAATAGGTTTTGTTCTCCGGTTAAATTTAATTATTTCATGAGGGATGAGTATATAATGATGTAGACACTAAAATAATTAAACTGTCAGCTAACATAAGGGTGAAATTTCGCTCTAAAATCCTCGTCTACTCTTAAAAGTAATTTTTTACTTTCTATGCTCAAAAGATGTATTTCTGGTGAAATCTGACATCGAATTTTTGGGTGTAATACAATATTTCCTTTAGTTACCAGTAGAGAAAGTAAAAATGGCAGCACAACATGGAAAGATCCTTGGAAACAATAGTAAGACAGAAGCGGCATTATAAAAATTGTTATAATGAGAAAAGACTACAAATAAGTCACGAAAAAGGTAAAATCCAAATTAGAAAATTAACTCGAGAAATTAGCAGAATCGCAATGGGACAAATATCTTAGAACGAAGTCTCAAAGAAGAGGTTTAAATTTATGCAAGCAATTGAAATTAATAGAAAAGGATAAATACAGAATGTGTAAGTAAAATACGAAGAGGAGAATGGATAACGTTCAAATCTTCACCATCGAGAAGTCCTCATTACATTGACCAAGAAATAATAGCTGTTGTGTGCCTTTTTCCGTTTAGAGTGTTCCTCCTTATTCACTCCAGAGCATTCCACTTCCAGAACTCTCTCATTGTGTGAGGTATTATACAAAGGACTCGCTCGTGCCCAGAGACGAAGTTGTACTAGTTGTCCGTGTAGTAGACTGTGGGAGTTAGTTAAACGTTCAGTGGACAGCGCCTGTGAGAGTTAGAGTCTTACAACACAAAATACATATTGTTAGAACATACATTTTTAGGAATGGTCCATTAGGGAGATAGGCCTTGTTACTTCTCTGAATTTTGCTATACTTATATTTTTAACAAATGCCAGGTTGTTATTCATTCTTTTCTCTGTTAACCATGGAAGAGAATGGAACTTCAACTCCAAAACATAGCAACCAGGTCTTAAAAGATTTGAATATCTTTTAAAGCCTACTGTATTTCTATATTCTCCTTGTGTCACAAGAGAATTAGCAATAAGGTGATTTCTACAAATGTTTATCTCGATTAACATGAAGTAGATAGTAGAGAAAGTCATGTGAGTATAAAACTAATGTCACCGCTGTAATGTACGAATTTAAGGTTACATTTATGGTAGGTATAATTCTTAGAAATAGGGAATTTAAATGGAGGATGTTTTTGTCCGAGGACAAAGCTGACCCCCGGTTTACAAAAAGCAAAGCTGTATGGCAGAGTGTTTTCATGCTTGGTTTGCACTAACCAGATAAGAGAAACAGACAGAGCAGAATATCTTGTTTTCCAAGTTGTTGAGGTCATAATTCCCTGCTGCTGGGAGGTATTTTTAGAAGGATGCCTGTGTTTTCATACGTCCCATCTCCTGAAAGAGAAATCCACGGCTCGCTAATGATGTCTGCATCCCGTGCGGATCATTTTCAATAGGGTTTCCTCTTATTCTGTCTCGCTGTATATATTTGTAATGTTATATAGAAATCTGCCTGTTTCATATCACCTTTTACTTTACACACAGCGGCACGCAGTGTTACACATGCACTAATTTGATTTGTGTGTTTTCTTTTGCTTGTACTATTTATATTGCAACAGTTCAGAAAAATAAAAACATAATTGTGCTTCAATCTTCTCTAGGTATACCACTGGTAAATGTGAATTCTATAAAGACATTTAAATTAGTATACTATGCATATTTTAACCCTATCACGGAATAGGGAATTTTATTTTGCGACAATTTTTTGCAATGTACAACGGAATTTGTCACTTTCTTCCAATTCAGCTTCTATTGGGGCTTAAATTCCTATTAAGTTTTAAGTTATGATATCGTAACAGGCCACCTGGCCTAATTTGTGTAGAAGAAGAAAGAGTTTAGGGCAATTCAGTAGAAAGTAAAAATTCCTTATGCAAAAGAAGGTTATAAACATTATTTCCAACACCCATAGCAGACATTAACCCTACCTTACATGTATAAAGTTGCTTGTATGCAACCAAAAGCACATTTATTACAAACAATGGAATTCACGAGACAAACTCTAGACAAAAGGGTAACATGCTCATCCCAGTGCAAAAGTTTCATACTTCCAGAAAAGTGTATACCATGAAATTATAAAAATATGTAATGCTCTTCAATAGAATTAAAATTGCTGATACAAATTTCTTATATCAAAACAATTTTCTTCTGTACAAGATTACCTGAATGACAAATTATCCGGAATAGTGGACTCATGCCAGATTATAACCTCTTTACGTGGCATCCACGTGCATTGAAAACAATTAGCGGGCATTCAAAAATAACACAGAAAAGATTTGACAAATATATTAATATTTTAATTCAAGAAGCGAAGTCAAACAACTATAACTTTAAATATAGCGGACCTACCTTAAATGAATAACCTAATAACGCAAACTCTTTCTTTTATATTCATCATATGTCTAATTCTCTGCAATAAACACTAAAGTTGTTGTTGTTGTAGTAGTTCTCAGCCTACTGGATTACTTGTAGTGCCAACTGTGACAATAAATCTTAATTAAATTGTATGAATTTTATTGTAAGTTGTAGTTTGTTTACCTTTAAATCACTATTAATATTAAACAGTACTAAACAAATGAATTAGTGATTCGTTAGTGGAATACCCTAAACAAATACTACTCAATGTTTTCATAGTTGGATAATTTTTCTCGCGCTTTGGGCTTGCTAATATTTGGCTGATTTAGTGACAAATCATTGTTAATTACATTTGATGATTGCCCGAAAGCTACTTAAATTTATGTATTTCGAAGAAATAGCATTAGATGTTATACATTGTTAATTAAATAACAAAATGATCACATACACGGCATTAAAACGCTAATGAAAGTTTAAAACAAAGATCAAATTGTATTTTTATACACGAATTATGTTAGTCTTATATCTACAGAAAATACTTTGTCTTGTTTCTTAACTATCCCTGCATGGCAACTCTCGTATAATTGGAAATGCCGAACATGGACAGATCTGTATAATTGCGATGCACTTTAAAGGCATATTTTCAAGCTTTTAGTACACATTTTCAACATTTTAGCAGGAGTTTAACACCTTTCAGTGCACATAAATCCAATTTCTATTGATTACGCATATATTTCAGGCCAGCCATTTTCTTGTTGTGGTATATAAACTGTATATAGCCATTAGATAGTGGGTAATTTCCATAATTATAAAGAACCCTTTCCATTAACAATAAACACACCTATTCCAATATCTCATCAGCTAATAGGCAAATCTTAAAGCCATCCTGCTTGGGATCGAGAAGTTGAGATGATCATAGGGCACAAGTACGTTGTATTCCTCAAAATCATCCTCGAATTTCATTTTTAGAAGAAACAAGCTAGAATATAATTAATAATATAAGTGGTACTATCACTTACCAACAATCTGACTGCTGAACGATTGATATCTGAAACAAAATTCTGTTGTTAGTTTTAGGTTTTTAAGAAAACAAAACAAAAAAACAAAAAAAAACAACAAAACAAAAAAAAAAAAACAACAACAAAATAGAAAAGATAGTCGAAGGCAGATCAGTGGTGAAAGTAATCAGGAGTAGAAAGTTCTGCATTCTAAAATATGTACTGAATAGAACCGCAATTACGAAAAAACATTAGGAGAAGAAAAAAGTTGGCAATAAGAGACAACATTAAAATAAAAATATGATGTGTTGGACACACATGGCGTTTTTATTTTTTCTACTACGTATAGTAAAGTAGAGGAAGTATCGTATTCCACCCAAAATTCAATGTCGAGATTTCACCAGAAATGTATGTTTTGAAGCCCCCTAAATCCAAAAAAAAGCATTTTTAGAAAAATGTCCGTGTGTATATTGTGTGAAAATTCCTTACCTTCATCTAGCTAACTCGAGGGATATTTCAGTTGTAAACAAGTACACTGGTGCACAGGGAAGATAAAACCTCTCCTAGGTTAACTAGATCTGTTTTTGTGAATTCAGATAGAGGAAATGTAGCATCGTAGTTGGCTGAGAAATGAGCATTGGGAATTTCTTAGCTGTAGAACAGAATTGGAAGATTGCATTGGTTTTCTGCATTCAAATCCAGTAATCTAAGGAAAATGGAAGATCTGCACCGGTTGCTTCGAAAGTAAATACTGCTCACAAGAGTTTTTATTTGCCTACCACACCCTTAAGGTAAGTAGAGGAAATACTGTATGCCATCCAAAAATTAGAACTTTAAATCTAGGGGAAAACGAATTTGTGCACTAGTTCCTCTTTTAAAGGAACAACTTGAAAACGAAAAGTCGGTTAAATACCAAACTTGGTGTTTAACTTAAATATCTTTAAGACATACGACGTAAATATTTTCAAAAAAGAATTTCAAAAGTTTGCTTTTCTTAAAAATATACATAACAATTACATTAAGTACCATAAGTTTAATGTATCTTCATAACAATGAAATGTATCTTTTGAATTTTCGAAGAATACTCTCTAAAATCCTCCACGTGCTGAATGTCTTGCATAACTGACAAACCGCAAAAGAAACAGACAAACTCTTCCCACCCAAGAAATGTAGATATCATTAAATTACACAATTTATTTTATTGTATTTATTATTTTTGTTGAAGTTACCCATTTTCGACATATTTATTTGTTCACATTTTAATATGCTTAAGGTTTTCTCGATGGGAAGTTCGTATTAATTTTTTTTTTCTCCTGACTATGCAAACAAATTTTGATTAAAATGCCATATGTTTGAGATATTTTTATGCCAAACGAAGTGCATATTTTTAATTTCCTGGCCTGTTTACTCTGGATGCATAACTAGTAAACTGTAAGACACAGACAAAATCTTACTTTATAGAAAATACAGATCTCGTTAAGACATGCAGGTTAAATCATTCATTTCTATAGAGTTAACCGTTTCCAAGATATTCCTTATTATTGTTTCACCCCTTAAAATATGTACATGCACTTTACTAAAATGGAAAGTTGTCATTCTCTCTCTCTTAAAAGCCATCACACAGTGACTTAGTCTTAAAATGAGAACCATACTTAAAGTTTACTGTATTCCTCATCTCCTGTTGTAGCTAAATAGTATATTACGTACAAAAAACTGGTCGAGAATGCATTTTGGGAACACGAAGCCCACAGAGCATTCGAGAGCTGAGAAGTAACACAGTTCGTGGTTAGTCAATTACTTTTTGCAATATTTGAAAAACTCGTAAAAGCAATAATAAATCAAAATTCCTTTCCATATTTTATTTAATATTAAGAAAAAATTAATTCTCTATATGAACAGATGTAAAGCTACATCTAAATTATATGGGCAAAGCCTTCTTACCCACTCTTTTGTTAATGTGTTTTGAAACAGACTCTTTACTTGAAGTAGCACATGTCTTGGTTTCTAGATTATTTGTTCATAGCTGAATTGAATTTTTCTTGAATAAAAATGAGCGATATTGCTATTGAGGAATCTGTGGATCATCATGTGTATCAGTTTTATCACTGAAGTCGAAACAAAGATATACTGAAGCTCACAATGCTTTCCGAAAGTGTTGCTTTGATAAAAACGTTAACAGTTATATCAGTAAGACATTTTAGTGGCATATTTTGCTAAGGATTCATTAATAAGTTATTTTTAGGTTAGTGTGCTGTTGGATCTGACGTCATTTCCTACTGATACTAGTTGCGTCACTTCCTCCTAGCACCAAGTATTACCGGAAGTATAAAATAAACCAATCTACAATCAATTATTATACAATAAAATAATAAACAACAAAGAATTTCCACAATGCTTTATGTAGATTAACATGGAAAACGGCGAAGAATAGATGTTCGTAAGCGTAATTTGAGGAAGAGTGAATGGTGAAAATTATGTGAAGCAATACACATGACTTTTAGTCCTGCTAAATGCAGAAACACACTCAAGCAGGAGTATTAGGACGATAAAACGGCGTTTAAAATTCTGAAATCTTAATCTGGAATCCTCGAGCGCTATAAATCCGTTTTCGTTTCCACTGATGTAACTTTTGAGACACACTTTACCTTCATGCATCGTCACACGATACATCCTTGTTTCTTCTACTTCCACATGCAACTTTATGTAAATATCGTTATCCCCCATTTCCAAAGCAATATGTCGCTTGACAAGGATTTATTGAAGGTACGTTCACTCGCTGCAGTGGAACGAAATGGAGCCATTACGTTGACACGCCTTGTGTCGCACAACATAATTATTTCGGCGTCTGTCTAGACAGAGGAAGTCCTACAATTCTGTGCTGCGCGTTTGTCAAACGCCAATATAATACACACATTTCTCATGTCAAACATATGCAATATCATTGGGAAAAAGCAAAACTGCAGTATGAGAGAGATTCTCTATTCCATGACTTGCACAAGAGGGGCCAACGAAAAATTTCGGCAGATTTTGTATGGTTTTCTGGGGTCTATAGAGGCCAGCAGTATTAAGTAGAACTAGAGAAATATAAGTTTCTATATAGTGATTTATAAACTAGCTGTAGCCCATCACCTCTGAACATCACAACATGAAATAGGGAAATAAATTAAATTACAAAAAGATATTCAACATTCATCACAATTAAATAATGGGAAAGAATATTTATTTATCCGAACTCGCATAGAATTGTTAACCAGCTGGATCTTCTTCGACTTCGGGAGGTTCCCAAGGTCCAAAAGTAGAGTATAAAGGGGCCGATTGAGAAGGTCCTTGATTAAAGCCCTCCCTAGAGCGCTTGTTTATTTAGCAGCTGATTAAGAATTGCAGAACGTTCTAGAAGGGAAACTTCCAGAAGATTCTGCTATTGGCGATAGCGCTCCCGGTGTTTACACTTGATAGGAATGCTACTTTTGTTTGTTTATATCTTCATAATACAAATAAATGTACTGAATTTATGCCAAAAGTTTCTCAAATAGTTACCAAGTTAAAAACCAACAGGATGAATATGCCAATCAAGGTTTTTCGTTAAAATGCAAGTTTTCTGTACTTAATTAATGACACTCATTTTTTCTTTTCTTAAAGTTAACATCCTTTAACAAGGGATAATGAATGAAATGAGTTAAATGGTGCTCAAATCAGCCCGGATTCATAAAAAGGTGTCCATTTGACTTCTCAGGATAAGGGGAAACCCTGTAAAAGCTTTATGCAGGTAACTTACTCTAACCGAGATTCGAACTTGGGAGCTCTTGAGCACAGAGGCGTGCTTGAAAATTGTTTTTACTCCATAGCAAAAGAAAAACACAAAAGGTTTATTCAAACTACTACACCTAATCATTCAAAAGCCAGAATACGGTGTTAAATTCAGAACTTAAAACAAATAGCTATCTACATCATATGTTTTCAACGAATGTCACTGCGGAAAAGAACAAAAGACGTGCGACGTGTGTCATATAGAACTATTTATTGCCATGGAGGGAAATTAATGATGCCCAGACGACAGGTTGGTAGTGAAAAGAAAAGGCATGGACAAGCAGAAAGGAAAACTGTCTCTCGACATGTGCTACAGACAAGCAGAAATGACCAAAATAGAGTAGCAAGAACTATCAAAAACTTTCAGGTCATTTCCAAAGTGAGAGGTTTCATAGAGTGGGTCCCGACATGGTCAAATTATTGAACTAAACCAGGCAAGTTACTAAATATTTCTGAATTAGTATATTTAAAATGAAACAAGCTCATTGTTTCACAATTTACATGTTTATACACTTAATCGTTGACACTTTGGACAACACAAATACAGAAATATCAATATTAACATTTTTGGTAGACGGAAAATAATGGCCCAATGGAAATTGAGGGTTCTTTATTTGAGAGATACATTCTAAGTGAATGCGGATAAACGTTGCTTTCTTACAATTGGCTATCATTGCACGTAGTGAAGTAAAAGGCATCTGTCGACTTGTCTGGTTCATACAGCATTCGGAGATTGGAAGTCAGAATTCCTAGAAAGTATTCCACAAGTGGCATGTATTGAAGAGGGTTGTGTTCAACATATTTTGTCTCCAATACACAAGGGGTTAGAGGTATCAGTGCACAAACTTTAACGGGGATTTCTTGGCCTTAAGCTCACACATAACTTTCTCTAACATTTTGCTGATAGCACATGGTTACACAAACAATATTCAAACTGGTCGTATGTTTGATTGTGAATATGTGACACTTCTTTATCGCTTATTTCTGTAATTAGCACAGAGAGATAGAGCTTTAAAGGTTAAGTTATTCACGTATTTTCCATTTATTGCTTAAATGTACAGTAGGCTTTAAACAATAGTCAATTTTTTTAGGAGCAGTTGTTAAATGATGACCTTTAAATTCAGTTCTTTTTGCATAACTAGGAGATAAACGTGAATAACGACCTCACAGTTGAGAAAGCCAAAAGTATTGCAAAATTGTGACATAGTAACAAGGAATATATCTGAAATGGTTCACTTTACAAAAAAGATCGTTAGACATAAACTGGCTGAATTAACGAGATTCAAGATATACATTTCATTTTCCATAAAGATTATTTAAAACGCGTGGAATTTTAATTAAAATCAAAATTTTCAAAAAATTTTCCATGTTTTCTTCAAAATCTTCGTGTCCCTGAAAGATATTAAACTTAAATGCTAACTTTGGGGTGTAATCAACTTTTCGTTTTTGAATTATGATGCACACACACACACACACACACACACACACACACACACACACACACACACACACACACACACACACACACACACAAATTGTCGCATAATTAGTATGGTTTTTATTTTGAAAAATGCCCTTAGCCTGCTCGTTTACCCCACCTCTACCCTACACAAATCTTGAAGAAAGAGGCAATATTTTTTCCTAAGTCTAGAAAAGGGGCAAGATAAAAATAAGCCAACTTGATTGATACATGCGTCTGCAGAGCTATGCCAACTTAAACCTAAAAAGCTCATCTCCGGGGCAGAAAGGGATGAAGAATAAACCGGGGTTGAAACTCGAGAGTTGACTAAGCCCTCCTTCAGCTTTCCAAGAAAGGAAATACCTGGAACATGACAATATCAAATTGTCCTATACCCTCGTACGCCTGAACATGAAACCAATTCTTTGTGTGGGAATACCTGCGGCTGCATTTCCCTTTACAAGGCATTGGTTTCTCCAGCGATATTAGAACTCATTTGCTTAGTTTTCAAAAAAATACAAAGCTCTTTTAAATTTAATTACGTATCAAATTAACAAAAGAGGAAAATTTAGTGAAACAGGAAATATACAAGGATTTTAAAACATCATGAAATTTACGAGAGTTTCAGAACTCTTGAGTTACTTAAATATACATTTATTTACGTTTAATTTTATGTCATTACATAAAGTAATTTTAGAGCTAAAGTAAAGAAGCTATCGGAAGTAATATTTCTAACCTACAATTAACTAGTTATTACCTTAATTATGGGCAATAATTTTGTTTGCTATATGCACCCTATCTGTCCTGAAGCTTTGAGAGCAGTAGTATAGTTGATTTTCCTAGGGTTTAATAGAAATTATAATAATCACAATAACAATAATAATAGTATTAGTATCAGTAGTTGTAATATTCGCAACACCATTCCGCATTCAGATTCTTCTGTTTTAGAATGGAATGCCGATTCCTCTTAATTTTGGGATGCTGATTCCAAATATGTTACAGTTTTCTTCTATCACGTCAAGATGTGCAAAAAATTAAAACAGTTTTTTCATATGAACTCATTACCAACCCCAAAAACATCGAGAACGCTAGTATGTCGTGCGGTACGGCAAATAGGAACCCCTGTCTGGAAATGCAGTAATAACAAGGAATATTTCGGAAATGGCTCACGGCATACAAACTTTTGCTACACACAAGTCTACAATTTGTATGTAATAGGCTTTCTTTCTTCTGTAATGGCAGTGCAAAGAGAACGCAATTTCAAACCCTTCATATAGGCTTTAAAAGATTTGACTATCGCTCAAAGACTACTGTATTTCCATATTCCCTTTACACCTACAAGTAAATTAGCAATAAAATATTATTTTATCTCAACCAGTATGAAGAAGATAGAGCAATAAGAGTTTGTAAGAATGGTTAGTACAAGAGTAGAGAAATACATGTGAGTGCAAAACATCAGATTTTTTATTTGTATTTTTAAAAATAGAGCTACTTGAAAATCTCAGTGATTTTATTTGATGAAAATGCGTTGGTTTTGGTGTTGTTTAAGGATATCTAATGATAAGGTAATACCGAAAGTTATTTTATGATAATTTTGAGCCCACAAAATTAGGTATGGTCGATGTAAATGTTCAAGAAAAATTAAATTCCAAGTTCATAGAAAAGATCAAAAAAGACATCCGTGGAACACAGACAAAATATACGCTTCACTGCTATTGCTTTATTCCTTAAATCATCAAACCGTTAAAACCTAGTGAATTTAAATTCAACTGCAAAAGAATAACCACAGAATTGATTTCGATAGGACGCTGTACTTTACCGGTACAAATCCTATGCTAATTGAATGAAAGCTCTTCACTTATGTATTCCGAACATGCCACGTATTGAAGCTTTAATTGCTTTCTGCAATGTAAACCTTCGGTTGCTGTTGGAGAATTCGTAAAGGCAATGAACAGCTTTTGTGTTTCCTTTTATTCGTGTCTTCTTCTAAAAGAAATCGTGACAATGAAACAGTAAAAAGGAATTAAAAATAACAGAAGAAAAGAAAGAAAACAAGCGATGTATACACTGACAATGGTTCTAATTTGAATCCAAGGAGCTCTGTGCCCTTCAGTGTTAAGAGGATATTCGCAATCTGCTTCGCTTTTGTCAGAAGCACTTGCGTACAGACAAAGAACAAAAGAGTAATATACATTTCTGGAAACATTGCAAAACAGCAAACTTACCTCGTGTCCTAAATAATCGATTAAAATTAACGTCATTTAAGGTACATTCTTAATTTATTACTAGGGCAAGGCAATTAATGATTTTGCATCTTTTCCTTATGAAGGTTGAAATATTCCTTGCATATACGTAAAGGTATTTCATTGACTAATCAGTTAAATAAAAGCAATTTGTTAGGGTATTTTGTGCATTTTCTTACCTTTTTTACGGATGTCTTTTTTTGGCAATTTTTAGGTCATTTTGAGCATTTTTAACACTTTTCAGGAAGGTTGGGAGATTAGTTGTACTCGATTCATTTTTTGAATTAAAATTCCAATGTATTGCGTTTTATAACAGACGCAGCACCCTACATGATGAAAGCTGCTGCTTTTTAAGAGCACTCTACCCAAAAATGGTGCACGCATTACACCGGGTTGAGGAAGAAGTACGTGCAAATTTTCCTGAAGTAGATAAATTAATTGGATGCGTCAAGAAAGTATTCTTGAAAGTGCCGCTCAGGACTGTAGGTCTGACCCATACACCGTTAGTTGCTTTCTCACGAGGTAATTTACGCTCGCCTCGGAACAGTTCAGGCACACATAACTTGTAGAAATCTCGCTCTCCTACGGTTTAGTTTCTGCAACTGTCTCTCTCGATTAAAAATAAGTAAATACTTTGCTGAATGAGTAATGAAATTACTTATATTTAGCACTCAAAGATGTTTCCAAGCTTTCAAAAATAAATTAGTTAAAATATTTGACAAAATTTTAACTATGCGTTCTTTTTATGTCGTAGTAGACGACGCAGAATTTAATTTTATTCTTTTTTACATGGAGTCCTAGATTAAATCCTTGGCTTTGGTTGAGCACAAAGTAGTAAAATGTAATGGAGGTTTACAGCAGAGCAAAATGGAACAGAAATCCTCTGCTGATAACGGCCTCTGTTTTACGATCTAGTCTAGGAAGTCCCAGGAATCGAGGTTAAGTAAATCTGAAAGAAATAAATGCAGGATTTCGCAGTTCAAATGTGACTCTGGTATCTGTTATAGTCACACATAAACACTTTATGGGAGAAGACTAGATAGGCAACCGGAGGAACACCTCAGGGCCAGATTTGCAGAGCGGAGTTATCTTTCAACGAAGTTGTGAGAAAAAGGAGAATGTATTTTTGGATTACTGTAAACACGAGTGCTGAAAATACCCTTAAACACCAATAAAATGTCTGATATGCACCACTTATACAACATAAACTACTCTCCTAAATGAGATAAAAATGAACAGTAATAGAATTACTACATACTTCCTTATAGCTACAAAGGGAACAAGGAAATACCATATGCTTTAAACTACGCGACATTTTTTAAGGCCTGCTCGAAATTTACTGCTCCTGAATTTAATCTCAAAAGCAAGGGATAAAACATTCCTTTCTACTTACAGTAGAGGAACTATTCCACCCAAAAATTCAATGTCGAGATTTCACCGGAAACATATGTTTTGAGATCCCCTGAGTCCAAAAAAGCATAGAAAAAGGTCCGTATGCCTCAGTCTGTGGACAGCATAACTCAAAAACGAAAAGTAGGTTAAAAAACCAAGGTTAGTATTTAAGTTTAATGTCTTTCAAGGATGCGACACGAAGATTTTGAAGAAAATATCCCCACCCTAAACTACCCTTTACATGGAAAATCATTCGAAAATTTTGATTTTCTTGAAAATGGCTCTAACGATTTTGATTAAAATGTCATATGTTTGAGACATTTTTATGACAAATGAAATGTATATCTTGAATTTTCAGGCTATAGCCTATGTAGTCCTGTTTACTCTGGACGACTTTTGAATAACTCGTAAGCCGTAAGTGATAGACAAATTCTTAATATACAAAAAACGTAGATCTCACTAAAACACACAATTTATGTCTAAATAAATATTTTTGTAGAGTGAACCATTCCCTAGATATTCCTTGTTGTTTGTGTCAGTTTCGGAAAACTTTCGTGAAATGGAACATCGATGTACGTTTTTTCTGTGTTAAGCGTGCAAAGAGAACGGGATCTCAAAGCTTTAAAACATTAGACTATCGCACAAAGCCTGCTGCATTCTAATACCCCCCTTGCACCTACAAGAAAATAAGCAATAAGATAATATTTATCTTTCCGGAGCGTTCCTAAAACTTCTGGCCACCAGCTTATTTGTGACAGTTTACAGAAATATCCGTGCTACATCATCCTGATCTGTAACAGGAAGTGGGATGACGAGAGAAGTGCACATGGAACATTGATATGTGGCGTCGAAGTTCTGATTGTGAAAAGCAGTTTTAGTGAGTTTGATCGTCGAAACAGCAATTTGTCAGACAGAAACATAACTGAAAGACCGAAAAGTGTCTGTGTCAATGTTGCGAGAGGACAGAACAGCCGTCAGGTGTAACGCCACCACGAGTTGTAGATCGTATTAATTAAGGTAAAAGAGAACTGTGTTTATTTTAGAAGAAAAAGAAAGTAACAGAAAAATTAGTTGGACTTCGTTGCTTCTGTCACCTTGGTGTCAGAAGTGGGATTTGTCAAATTGTCAATTGCTATAGTATTGTGAAGTCGGGCTAGGCACACAATAAAAGACTGTCGGGGCTGAGCTACTTCACACCACATGCCGGGCTGCCTCAGGCGACTATGTGTACGTGACTCAACAAATGAGGCGACAGAAATAAAAAAGATTTCGGGAACTTTCGCGAGACTTTTAACAACGTCATTTCCGATGCGTGTGTTTAGAACTGGAAAAGGTTCAGTGTGACGTCATCCCCAGCGTATAAGGAGCCCAGAGCAGTAGTTTTTAGGGTTATAGTTACAAACACGACTGGGTCAGTGTATGACTGTACGTCAGTTGTGTGTGTCTGTCATCGTCGCAATTAGTGAATGAGAGCTAGAGGAAGTAAAGGACACTAAAAGGATTGAGCAAGGTTATAAGAAGTAAAAATTGAGTTGTGATAGCTCAAAATACTGTAGACTTTGTTAGTGACGAAAACAAAAATGTGAATTTGTGGCAAAATTTTAGAGGATAACAAAGTAACAGAAAAGTAAGTGGAGTAATTTTGTCACAGTATGTTTATATAGAGCAATCAAGTGCCCCCTCCCATGTTACCTGTAGTTAAGCACTTTTTATCGCCTATTTAATCTGCCAATTTATCACAGTTCATAGCTTTACCGTTCGAAGAATTAAATCAATGCACTCACGCGTTAATATTGACACCAACTGATCTTTTGCCATGAGAATTGGGCAGAATTTATTGCTCAAAAAATTTAAATCCCTCCTAAATCCAAACAGCAAATAAATGCATTTCCCAGCCATTTGTTGCGCGTATTTTCCATGTGACTGAGTAGCACATTCAAATCACATGAATATGCAATGAATGACTCCCCAGTGAATAATAGGATTTGAAAACTGTTTTATGCTCTTTGTTTAAATCGAATTTATGTAAGCAGATGATCTGTAGCAAACATGATAAAATAATTTAAGCTGTTCGAGGAATTTAATTGTATTGCGGTGCCTGGCTCTTTAATTCCTCACTTGCGCTGCGTGATAAAATTGAAACATTATATTGCATATATAGCCATAAGGATGAGTGCGAAAACATTTGACATCACATACACTGTATTTCTCTATGCATTCTCCATGACGACACCGCAGTCTGAACAGGTGTCAGTTTTACATCTATTGACAAAATTTACCAGCCACATATCACTATATAATGGGGGAAATTAACATTTTTACTGCATAATTAAAATAACATGAAATATTTTGGTTTATGTTTCATAATACTAATTATTAGAATAAATTTAAAAAATAATATATAAAAATCCGATGTGTTGCAGTCCCATGACTTGCAGAAATTATCTCGTCGCTTGGTTTCTTGCACGTGCAACGAGAATATGCGAATACAGTGGCCTTTGAGCGATAGTCAAATCTTTTAAAGCTTTCAAATTCCGTTCTCTTTGCCCGGTTAACATATAAGAAAATGAACAACGACGTTCCGTTTGACAGAAGTATAAGTTCTCCAAAACTCACACATAACAAGACATATCTCCGAAATGGTTCACTCTACAAAAAAAAAAAAAAAAAAAAAAAAAAAATATTCGGATATAAATTGTGTATTTTAACGAGATCTACATTTTTGGTAGAGTAAGATTTTGTCTATCTCTTATAAATTACGAGTTATTCAAAAGTAATCCAGAGTAAACAGGACTACATAGGATATAGCCAGAAAATTCAAGATACACATTTCATTTGCCATAAAATATCCCAAACATATGATATTTTAATCAAAATCGTTAGAGCCATTTTCAAGAAAATCAAAATTTTCCATGTGTCGCATCCTTGAAGGACATTAAACTTACCAACTTTAGTTTTTAAAGTACATTTCGTTTTTTGAATTATGCTGTCCAGACTGACAGGCGCACACACACACGCGCGCGCGCTACTTCCCCTACAGTACAGAAAGTAAAACAATAAATTCTTTTTTACCACTTCACACTATACTGTCCCGTTAATAGAATCTGGCTTAAAAACTTATTCTTTTGATTTGCTTCATATTAATCGAGATAAACATTTGTAGAAAGGCTCTTTATTTTATATTTACTTTTTACAATAGAAATGGCGAATACCATAGGATGTCAAATCTTTTAAGTGTTGCCTTTCAAATTATTTTCTTTTCATTATCAGAAAAATTAAAGGAAACGAAAAAGAAACAAAAATAATAAAGGAAGTTCAATACGCATATCATTTGATAAATGTTAAGTATTTGAATATTCAAAAGAGTAACAAGGAATATCTCGGAAATGGTTCACACACAAAAAAAAAAAAAATCTAAAACCTATTTGCAGAGACTGGAAAAAACCCCAATATTGCAAAGTGAAATATTAATACAAACCACGTGGGAAAAAATTTAGAAGGCCATCTGAAGATAGACATGACACCGAACAGAGATGATGATGATGATGATGATAATGATGATGATGATGATGATGATGATGAAGATAAAAATATTGGTTTGTAAGCTTTTCCGTCGGCCTTCTCGAATGCTACCCACTTGAACTGGTCTGAAGAGAAACATGAAAGCTTCTCAGAAACACATCTTGAGGGCAAAGTAACTTTTCCTCTAAAATTAACGTATCAGAAATTGAATACATCCATCTCAAATTATTTCTCTCTGGCTGCTGCTTCCAGTTCTTGGTAAGGAATGTAATATGCAACCCCCACGAGCCCCAGTAGTTAATAATTTGCATTTAAATAAAGCATCAGCTGCTGGGGTGGCTGTGGTAACGGTTCACAAGTAAATACAAAAAAGAATTTAATAACGACAATGGGGGAAAAGCATTCGTTCCATCAGAACGAACCTCTGCCGATCACAAACATGCCGCGAATGTAGCTGAAAGGGGTCAATTTTGTTGCTGAATTCAATTACGTAGTTTACAAATTCGCCCTCACCCCCGCTGGTGGTTGTTATAACGGTGTTAATATTGTTACCCCAAGAGAGCTGCACAATTCACTGAATAGTTGAATAAACGCCACCATCGAAAACAGATATCTGATACCACGATATAGGTAATAAATTGATGGCTTACGGCATTCCTCAGCAAAATTGTGTTTCGCTGGAACACTTTCCTTCGTTCAGATGCTACTTTCACGGTGTTCCTCATACGGGGAGAAATTGGAGACATTTAAAACTTTTGTTACTGTACACAGGCTGTTATTGGTAATCGCAATTGACGCTAGCGTAACGAATAAACCCGGATTTCTAAGTAGAGGAAGTATTATATTCCATCCAAAAATTCTATGTCGAGAAGTATGTCTTGAGGCCCCATGAATCCAAAAAAAAAAATCATTCTTAGAAAAAGGTCCGTATGTGTGTCTGTGGACAGCATAACTCAAAAACAAAAAGTCGGTTAAAAGCCAAAGTTGGTATTTAAGTTTAATGTCTCTCAAGGATCCAACA
Source organism: Tenodera sinensis (assembly GCA_030765045.1). Taxonomy (NCBI): domain Eukaryota; kingdom Metazoa; phylum Arthropoda; class Insecta; order Mantodea; family Mantidae; genus Tenodera; species Tenodera sinensis. The sequence goes on along the minus strand of CM060967.1, from coordinate 22,056,399 downwards.
TATAGATTTTGAAGAAAATAGCCCCATCCTAAACTACCCGTCACATAGAAAATTTTTCGAAAATGTTTATTTTCTTGAAAATGGCTCAAACGATTTTCATTAAAATGTCATATGTTTAAGATATTTGTATGACAAATGAAATGTATATCTTGAATTTTCTGGCTATAGCCTATGTAGTCCTGTTTACTCTGGATGACTTTTGAATAACTCGTAAACCGTAAGAGATAGACAAAATCTTAATATACAAGAAATGTATATCTTGCTAAAATATACAATTTATGCGTCTATAAATTTTTTTGTAGAGTGAACCATTTCAGAGATATTCCTCGTTTTGTGTGTCAGTTTCGGAAAACTTAGAACTTTCGTGCAATGGAACATCGTTGTTCATTTTTTATATGTTAAGTATGCAAAGAGAATGGGATCTCAAAGCTTTAAAAGATTTGACAATCGCTCAGAGCCTACTGTATTCCCATATTCCCGTTGCACGTGCAAGGAAATAACCAATAAGATAATTTGTACAAATGTTTATCACAACTAACACGAAGAAGGTACAGTAAGAATGGTTAGTACATGACATAGAGAAAGTCATGTGATTTTGAGAAAGAACAAGATGTCAAACTGATCAAAGAGTATCCTCCGTCAGTATAGTTTGATTCAGGTAAAAAATGAATGGTTTATTACCTTTATAAACATAAACAAGGTATAATACTCAATTTTAAAGTAGATTTGTATTAAAAATTGTTAAAACATTTAGACATTTTGTTATCAGTGGTGGTCATAAGTACCCCCCCCCCCCCCCCCGTTGGTACTATAAGTTCTGGAATAAGGGTTGGCATTGCTAAGAGCGAGGTGAAAATGTCATGTGAGTGCACATATCACATTTTGTTACAATGCTTTGGCTGTATATCTGGTAATGTGCAGTTGAACACGTTTTTCAGCGTGCTCGTTTCGTGCCAGATGTGGTGGGAACACTTGTTGCACATAACGATCTAGCTGTTATTTAAACAAATTTGCACACAACACGTAGAGGAAGCACGTGTTCTTGTCCGTACAGATCTCCAGAGAGCGGACCATAAATCGCATGTAGGCCACGCTGTAATTTCAGCCAGACCGCTATTCCGGTTTCTTTTCCTGCATACGCCACTTTCATTACAAATAACGATGAAAAATAAGATAGGAATGAAATACTGTTATTCAAATGTGCAGGATTTATTACTGTCGGACCTGAGTATGGAGGATAGAATTGAATTTTATAGACTTGACCCAGCTTTCGAAATGTTTATGTTCAACTTTCGAAACTTCCAATCATCAATGTGGAAACTTATTGGAAATATCTGTATGTTAGGTGTTAGTTCATAGTTCCATGCCGTGTAACTTCATAAATTCTATCAGAGCTTTAATACGTGTAGTAGAAACCCATATAACCGGCCAGAAACTTTCTCCATAAAAAAAGAAAAAAAGAGAGAAAGAAAGAAAGAAAGAAAGAAACAGACAGACAGAAAGAAAGAAAAAAGAAAGAAAGAAAGAAAGAAAGAAAGAAAGAAAGAAAGAAGGAAGGAAAGAAAGAAAGAAGCAGACGGATAGAAAGACAGACAGACAGACAGAAAGAAAGAAACAGACAGACAGAAAGAAAGAAAGAAAGAAAGAAAGAAAGAAAGAAAGAAAGAAAGAAAGAAAGAAAGAAAGAAAGAAAGAAAGAAAGAAACAGACGGACAGAAAGACAGACAGACAGACAGAAAGAAAGAAACAGACAGACAGACAGAAAGAAAGAAAGAAAGAAAGAAAGAAAGAAAGAAAGAAAGAAAGAAAGAAAGAAAGAAGGAAAGAAAGAAAGAAACAGACGGACAGAAAGACAGACAGACAGACAGAAAGAAAGAAACAGACAGACAGAAAGAAAGAAAGAAAGAAAGAAAGAAAGAAAGAAAGAAAGAAAGAAAGAAACAGACAGACAGACAGACAGACAGACAGACAGAAAGAAAGAAAGAAAGAAAGAAAGAAAGAAAGAAAGAAAAAAGAAAGAAAGAAGAAAAGAAAGAAAGAAAGAAAGAAACAGACGGACAGAAAGACAGACAGACAGACAGAAAGAAAGAAACAGATAGACAGACAGAAAGAAAGAAAGAAAGAAACAGACAGACAGACAGTCAGAAAGAAAGAAAGAAAGAAAGAAAGAAAGAAAGAAAGAAACAGACAGACAGTCAGAAAGAAAGAAAGAAAGAAAGAAAGAAAGAAAGAAACAGACAGACAGACAGACAGACAGACAGAAACAAAGAAAGAAAGAAAGAAAGAAAGAAAGAAAGAAACAGACAGACAGTCAGAAAGAAAGAAAGAAAAAGAAAAAAAAGAGAGAAAGAGAGAAGGAAAGAAAGAAGGAAGGAAGGAAAGAAGGAAAGAAATAAATAAAGAAAGAAAGAAAGAAAGAAAGAACAAAGGAATGAAGGAAAGAAAGAAGGTCAGAAAGAAGGAAGGACAGAAAGAAGGAAGGACAGAAAGAAAGACAGAAACAAAGAAGGAAAGAAAGAGAGAGAGAGAGAAAGAAAGAAAGAAAGAAAGAAAGAAAGAAAGAAGGAAGGACAGAAAGAAGCACAGAAAGAAGGACGGACCGAAAGAAGGAAGGACCGAAAGAAGGAAAGAAGGAAAGAAAGAAAGAAAGAAAGAAAGAAAGAAAGAAAGAAAGAAAGAAAGAAAGAAAGAAAGAAAGAAAGAAAGAGAAAGAAAGAGAGGAAGAGAAAGAAAGAAAGGAAGAGAAAGAAAGAAAGAAAGAAAGAAAGAAAGAAAGAAAGAAAAAACGAGAGAAAGAGAGAAGGAAAGAAACAAAGAAGGAAAGAAGGTAAGAAGGAAACAAAGAAAGAAAGAAAGAAAGAAAGAAAGAACAGGTGCATAATCAAAACTAAGCTTGAAGTTCAGCGAGGATTTTCAAGAAAATACCCCCAAAACAAATTACCCTTACATTGGAAAATTTTTCTGCAATTTTATTTTCCTCAAAACTGGCTCTAATGATTTTGATTAGAATACCATATATTTTAAGATATTTGCATGATAAAATACGTGTGTATCTTGAGTTAAAAAGCCCCTGATTTGTTATTTAGTCCCTTATACTCCCAGGATGTCGCATTCCTTTATTATGTATTTGTGAACCTGTCCTTATATATAAGAGGATTTACTGGGGCTGTTACTTCACTAACACTAAGCTCAGCTCGGTGCATTAGAGAACTACTACTTTCTGATGCACCCTCAATGAGACACAAGAAGAAGAAAGAAAGCACTTGAAAGAAAATCGAACTTCAACCCATTAAGACAGAAAGCGAGGCGAAGCGAAGCATCTCAGTGCAGCTATTTAAAACATGCTCCTTGGAAACCGATATACTGCTCGCTAATGCATCCCAAGTAGTTTTCAAAAAGTGAAAGTATCACTTTCAACTATTTCATAAAACTCTTCCTGCTTCACTATGTGTAACCTGTGTACCAGTTCCCAAGAAGCTACAAAACTTTCAAGATTTATGAAATTATCTTGAAAAACTCTGTAAGTGCATAATTTAATATCTTATTGGAAACATCCCTATGCAGTAAACACCTTGGTATCACATTCTTGTACTAACCATTCTTACAAACTCTTATTCCTATATCTTCTTCGTGTTAGTTGAGATAAACATTCGTGCAAATTATCTTATTGCTTATTTCCTTGTAGGTGCAAGGGGAATATTAGAATACAGTAGCCTTTGTGCGATAGTCAAATATTTTAAAGCTTTGAGATTCCGTTCTCTTTGCAGACTTAGATATAGAAAAATGAACAACGATGTTCCATTTCACGAAAGTTTTAAGTTTTCCGAAACTCACACACATAGCAAGGAATATCTCCGAAATGGTTCACCCTACAAGAAAATTTCTTCAGACATAAATTGTGTATTTTAGCATGATCTACATTTTTTGTATAGTATGATTTGGTCTATCTCTAACGGTTTACTAGTTATGCAAAAGTCGTCCAGAGTAAATATGACTACAGGGGCTATAGCCAGAAAATTCAAGATATACATTTAATTTGTTATAAAAATATCTCTAACATATGACATTTTAATCAAAATCGTTGGAGCCATTTTCAAGAAAATCAAAATTTTCGAATAATGTTCCATGTAAAGGGTAGTTTAGGGTGGTGCTATTTTCTTCTAAATCTTCGTGTCGCATACTTGGAAGATTTTAAACTTAAATACCAAATTTAGTTTTTAACCGACTTTTTTTTCATTAGGGGGGTCTCAAAACATATATTACCGGTGAAATCTGGACATCGAATTTTTGGGGAATACATTATACGTAGTAGAGAAAGTAAAAAGAGAAGGTGATAAACGACACCCTTGTCTAAAACCTCTGTTATGTATTATTCTTTTCAGTCAATAATTCGGGTAGCAAAAAGGTGGTGCGACTGTGGGTAGAGAAAGACATGTGAAAGCAGCAATGTTTGATATAATGCAACAGTAGTGTCTTGGAGGGAGGTAGAGGGGGTTGCAAACACTAAACGACTATGGCTCGAGGGGAACAGTGCGAGTCTGTCGTCAGTATATTTCGAGCTTTATCAGCGTTTACTCTGTCAATGTGAATATATATACAAACTTCCCTTTCAACCTTCCCTTTAACCAAGTACATGGTTTTGCTTTTGGCAAATCGTGTCCAAAGCTGAAAGGAAAACTGCGGGATACTTTGCAGTTATCTCTGTCTGGTCCATTTAAATGTTTAGTTCACAAATGCGGTGCCCACTCATTGATTCGCTCACTCTCAACTTCTCCTTACATTAACAATAAAGAATAAATCATTTTTTAGAAAAGGTCCGTGTGTGTCTGTTGAAAATTCGGTTAAAAACAAACTTGCTATTTAAGTTTAATGTATTTTAAATATGCGAACGAAGATTTTGAACAAAATTACTCCAGTCCAAACCACCCTTTAAACGAAAATTCTTCAAACATTCTGATTTTCTCAAAATTGACTAACGATTTTGATTAAAATGGCATATTTAAAATATTTTTATGATTAATGAAATGTATTGTTTGAATTTTCTGGCTATAGCCTATGTCCTATTTACTCTTGATCACTTTTGCATAACTCCTAAACCATACAGCAAATGTAAATCTCGTTAAAACGTATAATTTGTGTCAAATGATATTTTTTGTAAAGTAAACCAGTTATTTTGTCAGAATTTTGCAATGCTTCTGGATGTTCTCAACTGGGAAGGGTCGTTGTTCATTTATTAAACACATGACATTTTAATCAAAATCCTTTGTCATTTTCAAGAAAATCATTTATTTTGTCAAATTGTTTATAAACTTGCATATACAATATATTTATAATAACTGTTTTATACATAGAAGCGTTATAGTATCCTATACGAACTGTCATTTGGTCATTCTTTTTTTTTTTTTTTTTTTTTTGTGCATATTATTACTAGGTAAATCTTTTATTTCATCAGTGTCGCCAACTGTATCTCATAAACACATGTTATGACGTATTACAATCGATTAAGAATCAAATTAGCACTACATTTGAGTTTTATAACTGTGTTATGAACAATTGTTCTTTTAATAATATATTTTTACAAAAGAAAGGCTATATTTGTTAATTCTAAAGATAAACTGAGTTTTATTTAAGATTATAAACTTATATTTTGTTATAAGAACAATTGTGAAGATCCAAATACGTGTAATTATTAGGTTTCGTTTTCCTCAGTTGGCAGTGTTGGTTAAGTCCAAGTACACTAATCAAAATTAAGATATTTTATGTCATTTTTATATAATTTAACATTCTCTGGTTGAATCTGGGAGATATAATGTAATGTTTAAATTCATTTTTATTTATGAAATACCCCGGATCAGGAGTGCTCAACCGTAGGCAAGTTAGGGGAGGTTAAAATCATCTCTTCCCACTAGCTAGGACATCTTATAGTATTACTTGTGATAGAATGTGTATTTGAAGCTTTTTTAGAACTGTTTCGTAGTTATATTGATTCTCGGAATGGTTGTTGGGAAATTTCTAAGCAGCTCATATGACGTAAACCAATAATATACAGGCAACTGTTTCAATACGCATTCATTTTATTGTGGAATGAATAAAATATATAGGGCTTTCAACTCCGAAGGACCTGTTTTTGTAGCTAACATTCCTGAATTACTACTTCCCGGAACCACTCCGAATTTCCCACTTTTACAACAGCGAATGTTGTCACATAAAGATGTCCGAGACAGTAAAATATCAATGAAGTACTTAATGAGTGAGCAAATAAACCTCGTTTTCAACACGTGGCCTGGTATCCTTTACACTAGAACTTAGACGCTATCTTGTCGCCGCATTTCAACAATGCCCTTAAATAGGTTTCTTGTTAGTTTTAAATATGTGAGAACTAGCCTTCCTTCCTACCCTACCCCTTCTCCTCTTCTCTCCCCTCCTGTTTCTCCTCCCCTATCTTATCCGACCCCACCCTAACCTACCCTAACCTAACCTATCCTATCCTACCCTAATGACTGTAACTCAGGCTTATTACATTATGCAAGGAATTTACCATATGGAATTTGTTTATTGCAATCTCCTTATAATTGCATCGTATATATGTTACCCATCAATAATTCCGGTGTCGTCTTCCGTGTTCTAGAGGTAACAAGGCAGCTTCTGGTTCCCGAGTTCGGGGTTTCATACCCGGCGGAGAACGTAAACATTCTTAACGTGACTTCCTTCGGAATTTACGACGCGTAAAAGAACTTGAAATCACGAAAAAGAACTCTCTACCACACTACCATGAAGTTTTAAAAAAAACCAGACCCATACTTGGAACAATAACATATCTCGCCAAACTCAATAAAAGAGGCCTCTCTCCAAAAATACTTCGTCACCTCTACATCGCCCTCATTCGTCCAAACTTAACATACGCCGCAGTAGCCACCATGCCTCTCATCACACCGGATACAATGAAGAAAATACAATCATTTGAAAGGAAATGTCTACGCATCGCATACAAACTTCTACCCAATTTTAAAAACAGCAACATCTACAATTATACAGGAACCATGCCTATTGATCAACATATAGCGAAACTCATGCTCAAATACATAGATAACGCCCATACCAGACCATACAGACGACGATTGATCAATACAGCCCAAAAAATGAAAACCATACGACCAAATCAAAATGAAAAAAATCCGCCATTACTCACTCTTATCCACATCTACGACAAACAACAAGAAGACCAACAACAACAACTACAAGACCTCCTACAATATCTATCAAACATATAAAAAATAAACATAAAAAAAAAACATTAATATATCAAACAATTGACATTAAACAATAAATAAAAACTAACAAGAGCCTGAAGCAGCAACAAAAAGAAAAAGAACTAAGCAAACAGCAAAATCAGCCTTCTTGGGTAGCGACGGCAGCAAGATGTGTGACCTGGGAAAAAAGAAACAAGCATCAAATAAATGAGAAAATGTACCACCCAAACTGTTGGATCTCTGCCCCACCAAAAAAGAAAAAATAAAGCTAGGCTAAAGAGGGCACATTCCCTAAGCAGCCCGGGCGTGCTTGCACGCCCAAACTCCATAATTAATTAATTAATTAATTAACATTTGTATATAACATTTCAAGTCCATGAAGAAGCTGTTTGTCTAAATATTAGCATATATGTATAGGCTCTAAATTTAACTGCTAGTATTTTTAACCGACTTTAATCAAATTTTAATGTGTCGCTTTACACTATTTTGTGCATTTCTCACCCAGCACAAAGTGGGACGGAGGCCATAGCGTCGTCAGCAAATTTAAGAGAACTAAAACCCTCTTTCCTGTTTCACTGACAGAATAACTTTTTGTATTTGTGTCCGGATTCACACACATGAAAACAGGAAAGAAATATTATGAGGCGTTGACCTTGCGGTATAAGAAATAGGCAAAAGAAGGAGAGAGAAATGGCTGGTAGGTCGAAAGCACAGGCAAAATATCATTTGGATGCCAGAATGCTGAAATTGTGTGCCTTACGGCGAACAAACAAGCTGACTACCTTGCAAGAACAATGAAACGAGGAACAAAAGAACCGGAAGAAAGTGAACGCTCAACTTGCAAATAAAGAAATCATTTTCGGCAGATACATGTTCACTGTTTCAAATCAAACACAAGTATATCGAAGATATTTTGTTTGAAGACAAGAAAAACGAAAAATGCTTCCGCCTTGAAACAAATCGCCTGGTATATTGAATGGGAATATAATTATCTCTGAAAAATGTCACGTGATTATGTTTAAAGGTTCCGGTGCTTACTAAACATTGCAAACTGTGAAGTGTTGCATTCACATGACTTTCTCTACTCTTGTACTAATCATTCTCACAACTCTTCTTGTTAATTGAGATAAACATCGTATTGCTAATTTCCTTGTAGGTACAAGGGCAATATGGGAATACAATTCTGTTGTCTTTGCACGACTGACATAAAAAATGTATAACGACGTTCCATTTGACCAAAGCTCGTTTTCCAAAAGTCACACAAATAACAAGGAATATCTCCGAAACGGTTCACTCTACAAAAAATTTTATTTGAACACAAATTATGTGTTTTAGTAAGATGTACATTTTTTGCACAGGAAGATTTGGTCTCTCTTGTGGTTTATGCAAAAGTCATCCAGAGTAAACAAGACTGCATAGACTATAGCCAGAAAATTCAAAATATGCATTTAATTTTTCGACTCTCACCAAAGCGGCCTGGGTTCAATCCCAGGCGACCGCACGTTCTGGACAAGTTGGCGTAGGGGCGGGTTTCCTCCGAGTACTCCGGTTTCCTCCGCTCTCAGATTCCACCGGTGCGCCATCTTTATTCCACTTATCATCAGTGCCACCGCCTGCGGTGCCGGTTGTAGTAAAAATGGGAGTTAAAAACACTACCACCAGACTACTACCGTTATGAAATATTACGTTTCAGCCGCTTCCAAATGTTTTCCTTCGCACGTGGAACTCGCCATGGAGACGGAAGGGGCAAAGGTTATCGAGTGAGCCGTCTAAAGTGGCTTATCTGTCTCACGAGATTGATAGCTGCAATGTTTATGTTTTCCTGTTTCAATAAGATAAATTACATATAACAAATGGTTTCTTTGGGTCTTTACTGTAAAATAGCGAAGATTAGTTTTATGGCAAACGAAATGTATTTCTTGAATTTTTTAATTTTCTCGCCATAGCCTATGAAGTCCTGTTTACTCTGATGACTTTTGCATAACTGGTAAGTTTCAGAAAACAAATTTTCCTCACATACAACATCGTTATTCATTTAGGTTGTTTGTGTTTAATGCAGCACTATATCACGTTATGGGGGCATGTACTGAGCCAAGATATTGGGGTTCTTCTGGTCGACCGTCACATGTTTTTGTAACGATTCCACCAACGACTGCAACCACTACCGTGGGGTATTTGAGGATTCTTAGCGCCGTTAAGGCAGCCGACAACACCACGTCCCATTACGCTGCCGAACATAAAAGGCGCAATTTCCCGAATGTGTTTTTCCACAGTCGTAAATGCCAGTTGTGAGGGTTATACGTTACACGCATATGGTCTCGTCGATGAAGAGGGCAGTTCGCTGTTCATCTCGATGTGGGCAGCCTAGTGGTCTCAAGGGAATCAACCCTTTCATACAGGTTCCCCAGTCAGTTGGAGACAACTGTGATACCGGAATTGTTATCGGCCCAGATTTGTAATTCTACTAAATGAAATATTCGGCGTTGCCTGTGGTTTCACCATTCATCCCTACAACTTTTAGACATAGGTTTCACTTGTCCAATAACCTTGCGTCTTTTTGAAGGCATTTTAAAATTATTACTTAAGAGAAAATTGATAATTATAAAATATCGATTTTGGGATTTTTATTGCAAACAGTCCAATCCCCTAAGGAGGGGAGAACATAGCTTTTGGATACAATTTTTAAAGCGGTGTGCCTCAGACTTTTAATTGGGCACGCCCACACTTCCATTTCAACTTTCGATTCATTTTTCACGGAAATAATTTTTTGTTATTCAGAATCTACTTTCTCCCACAAAAATCTAGCTGAAACTTTTCTCCCATATAGTTCATAATATGGGTACTAAACTGTCTTTTTTAAATAAATAATTGGTATAATATGGTTTTATGACATTTTTTAACATTGCGGTATTAAAAACTATTTTCAAGAAAACGTATACATTAAATCAAAATTTTGATCCTTTAATTTGGATCGCATCCGCTTCCAGGTCTTCACTCTGTCCGGTCGATACGTTCCTATGCTCTCCAACAGGTGTCTGATCCTAGGCACTGGCTTGTAAGTCCTAGGGGATGTAGGTCCTACATAAGGGGAGGGAAATCAGGTAAAAATTTTCTTTCATGTACTTTGTTGCCCCTTACATGTGGCAAGTTGGCATAAGGGTTGTGCAGGTGCTGTCTTAGCCTGTTCAGGTGCGTCAAGATCTCCTCGGTTGTGCAACAAGGAAATATTCTCTGTGGAGCTCGCCAAAGTGACCGGGTCATTAAGTTAGGAACCGTTAGGAGTTAGAGGCAATAGCCCTTCACGACCGAAACGGAAATTTGCAGCCGTCCGTCTTCCGCGGAACCGTAAACACTCACTGCTCGAAACATTCTGACAGGAAAATTTAGTTGTCATTAAATGTGCACGGATAGACAGCGAAAGCGCAGCTCCCAGAGTAGAGGTAGTGTAATATTAGATGTTTTAGCAATTCAGGAAAAGTGAATTCACAGCATAAACCGGAAAATACATCAGTATGCCTAAGTTATGTTTTTCAACGCTTGCAAGAAGCCCCTAAGAAAAGTTTACACGGCCTAGCTGGTTCTGATAATTGTGATAATTCAATTGTTATTTCGTCAGTTTGTTCCTTTACTTTTATTCTTGTCTTGCATCTGTGTTGACCTCTATGATTGATTTAATCAGTTGCATTGGTACGCCTTTTTCCCGCAATATATGTATATGTTTTAATTTTACTCTATCAAATGTTTTATTACCTTGTCAATATTAATAATTCATCACTCACTGTCGCAGGTGCCTAGCTTATGTTTATTTTCAAACTCAACTATCTTCAATACCTTCAAGTAAAACGGGTCAGGTCAGAAAAACCTAATAATTCACGGACACAAAAGTCGGTTGAACACTAAACTTGGAATTGAAATTGAACATTTTTCAAGGATATAACTTTCAGGCATGTTTTCTCATCCGAAAACTACCTTTTACATAAAGTTTTTAAAAAATATTGTGACTTTTGGTTGTGGTGGGTGTGAAGTAAAGACGACAGATGTAATCGAGATAAAGAAACACTTTTATTTCCGTAAACAGTAACTTTGTACACTCGTTGCAACAGCAAGAAAGTCTTTTCCGATTCACCAACAGCACGGCTTCGAATTCGTAACACAAAGAACTGTCCCTTCTCCGTCGGCACGACTCCTCAACGCTTCGCATACGTCTCTTCTTTCCGTCGGCACGACTACTCAACGCTTCACACACGTCTGTCCCCCCTTTTCTGTCGCACTTTACCGCTATTTATATCTCCCAGGCACTATTCTGGAAAGTTCAGTTATTGTGGTGAAATACAAAGCAGAAGATTCCCGAAGTCTCTATCCTTTTCTCTCTTTCGGCAAGCGCCCCAACAATGCGGCCATTCTCTGTCTCTTTCCTTCGGCTCCTTTGCGGTAGTGCCGACAATAATGCGATGGGTGACACTTCTGTTGTCGGCAATTAGATGCGGCGGGCGCGGTGACAATATGAATTTCTCAGAAATGATTACCAATTTTGATTAAAATACTGCAGCTTTAAAATATTTTCATGATAAATGAAATCTTCTCCTTAAGATTTCTGGCACTAATCCTCTTCATTCCGAATAACCTTTGCATAACTGGTAAACCGTAAGAGACCAAATCATAATATACAAAAAATGTAGATGTAAGTATTGTTTTCAAAAATAAAATAAAACATTTTAGGCCAATTTTATTTTTACATGAAAGAGCATACCTTACATTATCTAGCTAGTGATCAGCTTTTCTATATCTTTTGTATAAAAACTTTCCGCCAGTGGTGATAGACGCACTCCGCAGCATTTTTTGCTTCATCCTCAAACAGTACGTGAAATTCGTCTGAAGGCGTTGTCATTGTGAAACGTCTGTTCTGGATTTTTCATCAACTTTCCTTACCAAATCATTGTTGACAACAGAAGGCCGACCACTCCGAGCCTCATCGTGGACATTTTTTGGAACTTGTTAAAAACATTCTAACCCACTTTCTCATCACTTCATCACTCATCGCGTCTTCGCGGTAAACATCTTTAATTTGGCAATAAATTTCTGCTGGTTTCACATTCCTTGAGTTCAATAATCGAATAAAAGCACGAATCTCACAGTCGGCGGGATCAGTAATTGTCTTAAACATTTTAAATGCACACAGTAAACAGAAAACACAACCAAAATGGCGTCAGTTCAGAGCCAGTGAACAAGGAAGACTAGTGCGCATGCGCGAAACACCGACCACAGCGCTGCGGCGGCGCTAAAATGAAACGGTACTTACTTTCCAAGCACCCCTCGTATGCGAAATACACATTTTTGTGTAAATATTTCCGAGCTACTTCTTATAATTTGTTTGTATTTTTAAATAGTTATACTTTTCTCAGTTATAAAGCCGTTATTCGTTTTTCCCACTTGTTACCTAAAGACAACGGAATTTCACTTACTATACCTGCAAGAAAATATATAATAAAAGTATTTCTACAAAGGTCTATCTTGATTAAATGAAATTACATTACATGTTTTAAAAATATCGTTAATGTTAAATATTAAATAATGTTTACTATTTAAGATTATTATATAAGCATAGTAAACATAGGTTAGTTATAAGCGAATGAAATTATTTTCTGTAAAAATGTCGGCATAACCTTCTTTTCACGTGTCCGGTGGTATTTTCTTGTCCGTTGAAACAAAGCCAAGTGAAGCACTTAGCTTTCCGCTAACGGCTGCCATGAAACAAGTGGCTTTCGCGGTCGCTGAGTTGTTTCGATAATAAAAAATGATTGCACCCGCTGGAATCGAAGCAATTTCATTGCCTTGGTCGCTAACGCTGCAGGATTCTTCCTCGCCCTTAAGCTGGGTTTGGAGTGAACAGTGATGTATGCTTTCTGTTGCATCGAGAAGCTCCAAACGGCGGATTTTAAGGTGAACCTTCAAGAAGCGTGTACTTCCGGTAATTTGCCTGGACTATATAAGCGAGGCGGCTCGAGGAAATTAGGTTGTGTGTGCGTGTGTGTATGTGTATGCGCGCGTGCGCAGTAACTCTATCAAGCTTACAATAGAACAGAACGATTGTGAATTGCAAGGTCTCGAATTAAATTGGGATAACGAAAAATCAGAGAACTGTATTTTGTGATCCAGTTTTAGGGGAAATAAAGTCACATTAAAAGCAATCGTCTTTGTCACGATAAAAAAGAAATAAAAGGTGGTTACCAGAGATCTGCCTAGGCCGTGTGGGTTATTCATTAGCTACTCTACACTGTCCCAGCGATGCCTTAGATATTGAAGCTAGGAAACGCTAGGGACTTCTGCGAGTCTCTTGCGGCCGTTAACCTCCTGAATGGCTCGTTCACTTCTTCCAGGGTTGGTAGCCCTGATAAATCTGTATAGGTCGCGATGTGCAAGATGAAATAGCGAATTGATACTTTTTAAACACTGGAATATGTATGTTTTATGTATGAGTTTTCATTTTCTTATTAGTTTGTTTAATTCTGTTACTTCATTCGAAGGAAACGGAGCGAAGTGAAATTTTATGTCATATGAGAGGGTTTGTTTTTAAGCCCTCGAAAGAAAATGAAAAATTTAGCAGCTTTGGTACCTGATGGTTTTATTTTTTAGTGAAATAAATGGTAACGCTTGATGAAATTAATTAATGAATGTGAAATCTAGAGTAAATTATAGTTCTAAGAGGGTTATAAATAAATATAAAAAACAATAAAGGAGATAAAACGGTCGGAGGTGTAAGAGGATTAAAATAGGTCAGCTGATGACGTAAATGTAGTTTTTCTGCCGCCAAAGTCCACAGACAAAGTCTTCAAGTAGACTTGACTGAGCTAGAACCGGTACAATAAACAGTAAGAAATATAAATAGTTTCAAAATTGTTGCCCACAATAGCCATCGCTGCCACTGAACTAGACCAAGGCTTCCAGTGGACGAGAAAAAATATAATATTACAACACTCATAGAGTTATTAATAACAATAACATTTTCACCAAAAAGATACACATGACACTTCGAAAGAACCGTTATAACGTGTGGCCATAACCTCTTAAAACTGTCCCAAATTGCGCCCCAATATGACGCCAATCCTCCATTAAAACCATCACAAACGAAGGACATCTTTGCTGCTAATGTTAACTTTTAACGTTTAAAAGCTTTCAAAAATCACTCACGTCTCTGTGTATAGCAACAGAAGCGATTTTAGAACCTAAAAGACGTTTTGAGACGCATTATACAAAATATTAAATCTCTATTCCGCACTTCCTTGTATGGCTCCGTTTCTGAAGATTACATGCCATTGGGCATCACTCCCGCAAATAAATAGCGATGTCGAGGAAGAAAACAAAATCTGGCTTGTGTCCAATGCCATCTTGAACAAGCAGAACAGAAATTTTATCCTTCCTGCATCTGCGCCGTAATACACAGACATGAAAACAAACATATAAACAAACGCAGATTAGATTGCGTCTCTGAAAACATGCTGTAAATTCCAAGGTTATTTTTTAAAAGCAGTGCTTCTTTAGGTCTTTAATAGGCGCCCCTTTATTACTTTTAGAATTAACATATTCGTTTACATTGATTAAAATTCTCTTTATCTCTCTCTCTCACTCTCAAAAACTTTGAGAGCAATGTACGAGTATGTATACTAAATCCGAGGCATTGAAAAAATCTGATGTGCTGCACTCATATGACTTTCTCTACAATTGTACTAACCATTCTTACAAACTCTTATTCCTATATCTTCTTCGTGTTAGTTGAGATAAACACTTGTAGAAATTATCTTATTGCTTATTTCCTTGTAGGTGCAAGGGGAATGTGGGAATACAGTAGGCTTTGTGCGATAGTCAAATCTTTTAAAGCTTAGAGATCCCGTTCTCTTTGCACACGTAACATATACAATTCCCATATTCCCCTTGCTCCAACAAGAAAATAAGGAATAAGACACAGGTTTATTATCAAAACGTGAACTATTTGATATACATCCATCCTTGTGGCATTTATTTCCATAACTCTACACAGTCCAGCCCTGGTATCAGCATGATAGAAACAGTGGTGCCACCATTGTTTAGTAATTTTTCCCTCACGTGTCTCTGTGCTACAGAAATGCATGATTCACTATTAATTCGAAGTTGAAGGTCGCAGCATTAAATCCTATACAAATTTAAGTTCTGGGTAAGCCATGCATTGGTAACTAAAATTACAAAGTTGTTAAAAATGAAAGTTTGTTTTACGCTCGCTATGCTGTGGTGAAAAGATACACCTCTCCTAGGCTTTGCTTTAACAAAAACCCAGGAAAAGTAGAATTAATTAGTCAGAGCTTTATACGTTATGCTTCCAGTTCACTTGCAGTAAAAACGCCACATTCTGCCCTTGCCTCACAGTTTTAATTTTCACTGACACTCTGAGAGCTTCCTCACTCGTAGTTAAACAAACGACAGTATCAGCAGGGTTGTAAACCGTGAAACGTTCATACTGGAGCAACCGTGCTTTAAAACTACTCAAACCTGTTACATAAATGAAGAACTTTCACCCACCTAACTATTAATTAGTGGATAAGTTTTTGCAACGCACGTGTTGCCACGAAACAGTAACGTCTATAGAACACCATCCACTTCAAATTTTAATTTTTACTAGGAACGTCCTTTACGATGTATTGCGACGTGGTAAGGGGAAGCGCCCAAGGTACAACTACCTCACACCACTCCGCGGCTTGTAAATACGTACCCGACGAGAATGACTGCGGTGGAAAAAACGTTCGCGAACTTTCGAGTGCCGGCTTGTTTGTGAGAGGATCGAGAAACGGTGATTTTCAAGAAAAATCCGTGCCACGCCATTCTCATCTGTATAAGAATAATCTGCATCGACAGCTAGGTTACTTTTGCGTTAAGTAGCAAATTCTAAATTTAGTGCGTGCCTGCTATAGAGTTAAAATGATAAAGTGATTCTCTCTCAATACTCGTATTTTGTGTTGTAAATACATTGTGTCCCAAGTTGATGCGTACACACTTTAAAAAAAGTTATTTCTAAGCAACGAAATAAGAGAAATATAATTTTTGTTGTGTATGATCCAGCAGCCACTGGAAAAAGCATAGGAACATGTTCATTATTCTTCGCGTGTTTACAAACACACATAGTATGAGATTATCATTCGAAGTACTAAAATGTTATTGGAAAGCGGAGAATCAATCAGTATAATTATGTGTACCGGAGTAAGGAAAACCCGCACATATTTTAAGAAAATGGCGTAAATTTTCCAAGGGTTTTGGTATAGTGTGAAGTATTCCAAAAGAGGAATACGAGCCTGGCTTAAGGAAGTTTAAGCAATGGAACAACACAAAAATTGTATGTATCAATTTGGGACACTAATAATATACTATTGGCAAAGTCAATAAACGTGAAGATCATTGGAATCTATACACAACTACAAACAGATAGTTACTACTTTAATTGGAAATGTAGATATCCATTCCCTATATCAGAAAATAGGAAGTGCTTAAAAGTGCTCTTGCCACTGCAGTCAAGTGTAACGTCGTTAGCTTCCAAACGTACCATTACACCAATTATTTTACTTGGGTCCTCCCCGTCCTTTACTACAGGCACATTTTACTGCGACGTTTGGCTTTAATGGATGGCCAGTTCACTGTATATCGCCTTAACGATCACAGCTATTTAAACACTTCGGCTAAGGTGCCTACGAAAAATATATAAAAACTGGTTTGGGTATTAGAGGCATATGAAGCAAAATAACTCACTAATTAAAGGGTTAACCCCAGTACACACACACGTGGACCCTGTGTATCCCAGACCAGCATATTGTGGTTCAAATTGCCATAGTGCATCCCAATTCTTGTAATACTGTCGAGAGAAGGAGAAAAGTTTTAATCGTCGCTCTTCAGAAAAAGGAATCTTTCTTTGTAAAGACTTCGTTTCTCGTATTATCTGCTGGTTCAATTGTCGCCTTTTCCTGCGCTTCCCCCTTCTTTGTTCTGCTGAACAATAAGTCCAACTTTAAAATTTAAGAGCAATTATCTTTCTTTTAATGGATTCTGATATCTGGTTTTATTTTTAACCATTTTTACTGAAAGAAGCCATTCTTAAAAAGAACTGCTACATTTCTTTCAATATCCTTTGGACTTCTGAGCACCTCTAGAACTTTAAAGATTTTAAGATTGGTATTTACAGAGATTTTTACTACTATTTTTTAAACTTGAGTAAAAGGTGCATTTACTCTACTCACAATACCTTTGGAATCGAAGTTATTGAAAGGAACCTTGCTCGTTAGTCTATTATTTAAAATTCGATGTCGAGATTTCACCGTAAATATATGTTTTGAGCCCCCCTGAAAAAAAAAAAAGATTTTTAATAAAAGATCCGCGCATGCTGGCGTGTATGTGTGTGTGCGTGTGTAAACAGCATAACTCAAAAACGAAAAGTCGGTTAGGAACCAAAATTCGTATTGGGGTTTAATATCTTTCAGCGATGCGACATTAAGACTTTAAAGAAAACTCCTCCACCCTAAACCACCATTTGTATGGAGCATTTTTTGTTGAAAATTTTGATTTTCTCAAAACTGGCTCTAACAATTGTGATTAAAATGTCATAAGTTTAAGATATATGACCATCTTACACTCTTGGACCCATCATCTGCATGTCACAAACCCCAGCGACACATGCAAGGAATCAGCAGTTTAATAACCGTTACTAACTGGGGTGCTTACGCGGAACCCGACTAACATTGCATTTTCACGAACAAAGTACCCGCCTTGCAGCCTGCGTGTTTAGTTTACTAATGGCATGTGCATTGGGAGACTATGCAGCCCCAGAGGATGATCATTTCGCCGGGGGTCACAGGTGTGGGAAAAACTCCACCCACCCAGCAGGGGAATGGAACCCCGGCTCCCTTGCACAGCAGACAGGTGCTATACCAAACGATTTACGGAACCAGGCTGGTTCAAATTCTATGTAATTGCTTCCGAGTAATACGGAATGGAAGCCAATGTTACGAATCAATCAATTCCATATCCCATTTTTAAATCAGAGTAAAATAATTAAATGCATGTACAGATTGAAAGACAACAACCAAAATGTTATTTGTTAATAGCGAAACAAAATTCAGCGCCTAACAAGCGCCTCCGCACCCTCCCCCACACCCCCAAAAAATAAGAAAATAAATATAAACCTGTGTAACAATACAATTAAAAATGAAAACGAGTTTATTGCTGATATTAAACCAACGCAATACCACACACCTTTCAATTCTCTTTACTGAGATTGCTTTTCGGTTTGCAGAACCAATTTATCGAGTTGCGTGGCCACAGAATGAAGTTGATTGTTTTCATAATTAACACGAATGGCAAAGTTTAGGAATAACAAGGATTTGATTAAATCAAACAGATCGTTAATAGTCCTGTTTTAAGTCCAGGGTACATGCTGGTACCAATGACCAAGTCAAGGAGAGCCACACCTAATAGTCACAGGCAGACATCACGGTGTATCGTAGTACATAGAATTCAATGTGAGGACGAATATTTTTGTTTTCGAGATGAAGATGATATAGTTAAGGCTTGACTTGTAATAACTAGTAGTTGCAGATTTATACCATTTCTCTTGCTTACGTTCCGTGTTCACGATAAATGTTATTCTCATGGAAAAATTAATTTTTGCAGCAATTCTAGACACATTCTCTTCACAATTTGAAGACCTAAAAGCCTTTAAAACCAAAAGTAAAAATATGAAACTACTTGCATTGCAGAATTCCACGACCGTAATGTTCTGAGAAAGAAGGCTGGAAATTATTTAGGTCTCTGCCCGGCTGAGTATTCGGCATTACGTTTGTTTACATACAGTTTAATGACAGTCTTTGCCTCCACTTATAACAGCGAACAATATATAAAAGAATGAACTACATTAAAGGTGAGGGCATTAGCCCTATGCCAGGACCTTCTAGATTAACGGACCTGACACTGCCATCTAAGTTGTACAAAAATGGCGTCGGCTGGTGGGATTTATTTCTGAGGTGTTTCCACACGCTGTTTTTCATATTATTTTCTATGTCTTCGAGTTATTGTTTCTTATAATAATTCCTATGTAAGTTTGTCTTCATATTAGCAAAGCGAGTGTTTCAAAAGTTTTATTTGGGCAGTATAGGAACAGGAATAAATGTAATAACGTTTTGACTGTGCCGTGTGCTATCCACGTGTTCATGTTTATTGTGTTCCATCTAGGACTATGGCTACATTAGCCGTATAGTGTGGTTAATTTATCTGTTTGCAAGTACAATTTGTGTCACGATTACAGTGGTGAGAGGTTGTTGAAGAAAAACTGTTCCAGTAGTGTATATTAATGTTGCCATACTACAACCTAACCTCAAACACGACAATGCACCGTAACTGTTGCATTCCCGGATCCAAATTAAAAATCAGAAACTTTCAGTTAAAACAAAAGGTAAATTACAACATAAAGCTTCTAAATTCAGTATTTAATTACAATAAATTGCAGCGTTATGTGTATTAGTTGCCGGTGTGTATATAACATGGTGAATAGTGTGAATAGTGAAAGACAATAATTTCGAGTGAATTCAATTAGTGGCATCTGCAACACCAACAGTTTGTTTCATGTAAGTAGTATGCTGCTCATATTTGTACATTATCTTTTGTCTTTGTAATTTAAATGTGTAGCTGTAGTTTAGAAGAAATGTGTTATGTTGCTGCATGTAAAACTGTAGACTATAGCAAAGTTTGGTAAATATTTACAAAATCGTCCGCTCGAGAAAACGAATGAAACATAGTGCAATGGATGCAGTTTTTATTGCTGATTACGATCTTGTAAGTTTTATTGTGCGCTCAAGCTTCGTGTTTTATTTATGAGAAAATTTCGTACGGTCGATGAAGTGGTTTTATTTCGCTTATGCGGCGGATATTTAGCTAATAAATGTGCATAAACGAGTGTAATATATGCTACAATGATTGATTAATGCATTTACGTTGAAATGATTGCATAAACACTACCCAAATTGTAAATATTTCGATAACACAGGACCCTGTCACCCCACTCATATGCAAAGCTAACCTAACCTAAGCTAACACAATGTTGCTTTACAATACTGATTTAAGATTACGTATTTCATGTATTTCATTTACAGTGCTGTTTTACGGTTATTATTTTTAATATTTCATCTGCTTTTGTGGATTCCCCCTGTAAAATAAAGTGTCCTGAAATGCTGAGTATAATATGTTGTTGCAAACTGAGTAATAAGTTCTCAGTAATAGTGAAAGCAAAATTTCACCCTAAAGGTTTTGAATTCAGTAGGTAGCTTTAGGTCATTCTAAATAGCAGCATTTGTATATCAGCCATCCAGTATAGTATGTTTTGTGTAGGTATATAACATTCTGCACATTGTACAAATGTGAAAAACAGTGTAAACAATGATTAATAATTCTGAGTCAACTCAATGTCAACACTTCTGTTCTATTTAAATAACATGCTGCTTGCAGTTTTGTCTATCTTCTTTGTAATTTGAGTGTGTAATGCAGTTACATAATGGCATGTAAACCTGTAGATTGCATGAATGATATTTGAGGTTATATATTTCATTGCCCATGGTTTATCGTTTAATATTAAATGTCATTCTTTTTTGTTTACTTGAGTTTATGTTTAAGACAGTGTTTTTGTGTTTAACACAGCCCATATTCACAAAATAGGCGTGTTATTACACCACATTTTTATTTTACTGCGTTGAAATCGTAGCCTGTAGACGAGTTGTTTACAAGTAGTTCCCACCACATAGGCCGCCATCTTGAATCACAGTGTCAGGTCCGGTATTTAGGAGGTCCTGCCTATGCCATACCATCTTGCTTCGTCGACAGCAGATGTCATTAGTTTGCTTTCCACTCTATGTGCTTATATTAGCTGTGGATAGATGGCACAGCATTCACTATTACTATACATGCTTCGTTTATAATACTGCTTTACATTTAAGGTGGGACCTTGTATCGTGGTGTTAAACGTCCAATCCAGTAATTACTTTGGCGATTGAAGTAAACCCTAAAAACCTGATTGGAGACGCACGGGACATGAACCCGGACCTACCGAATTGAAACCTCACAGCCACTGCGCAGCCATCTCACTCACTTAACTGTCTTCGGTCTTATCAAATTCCATATTTTGTTTGGGTTCTTCCTGGAATAGTTTGCTTGGATATTTGTATAAAGAGTGACATGTGAATGGAACTCAAGAACTACATGGCAAGATGGCGCCAGTCAGGGGCTCCAGAAACTTGAATTTTATTTCCACCATATGTCTGTGTACCAGAGCGTTTTTTGGTTGGTAAGGGATATTTATAAGGAATGTGGGCAATATGACAGAGGGAGATTAATCCGGCTTTCTGAGACAAGAAAATCAAAATTTTTGTAAACTCTTCCATGTAAAGAGTAGTTTAGGTTGGAGGAATTTTCTTCAAAATCTTCGTGTCGTATCCTTGAAAGACATTAAACTTAAATACCAACTTTGGCTTTTAACGAAGTTTTCGTTTTTGAGGTATGCTGTCCAAAGTGTGGCCGGCACACACACACACGCACGCACGCACGCACGCACACACACACGCACACACACACACACGGACTTTTTTCTAAAAATTTTTTTTTCTTTATTCAGGGGGCCTCAAAACATATATTTCCGGTGAAATCTCGACATCGAATTTTTGGATGAAATACAATACTTCCTCTACTTACCAGTAGAAGTAAAAAATGAGAACTTGTTCTTGGCCTGTAATGAGAGACATTTAATTCTCATGCTAATCCTTCATGATGTAGATAATTTGAAAGTGAGATAACGGGGCGGGGGGAGGGCATGTTTAATTACAGTTCCGTTCAGCGTCAACCCATTTCTTGCTTCACTGCCTTATCGGTCGGCAATCTTGACAAATGTTTACCCGCTGCCATATTATGGCAGCAAAAACCTTGTTTGTACAACATCTCATTTGGAAATGTCAGGACACACCGTCCGTGTTAATACGCAGCTATCGTCGTTAAACATCATTTATTATGTCCAACTTTTGAACTAGCGCACCGCAAAGTAAGTTTCAAAACCTGCTCACGTGGTTTCACACTACCATACTACATACATAAATACATAACACAGTTGCAGCACACTAAGTATCTGTTGAAATAATAACAAAGAATGTGGACTTTATACTAAACGGTCACATATTTTTATATTGGCACATATTTCCTGCAGAAAAATGATTACTTTTTTTAGCCTCAAAGGTCTTTATTTACGAAAAGTTAATACTTTATTTTTTAATTGCAACATTAATTAAAAACTATATATTTTTAAAAATCTGATGTGTTGCACTCACATCCTTGGAAACTTCCTTAATGTTCTTCATGTTAGTTAAGATAAATATTCGCACAAATTATCTTATTGCTTATTTCCTTGTAGGTGCAAGGGGAATATTAGAAAACAATAGGCTTTGTGCGATAGTCAAATCTTTTAAAGCTTTGAGATTCCGTTCTCTTCGCACGCTTAAAGTATAAAAATGAACAACGATGTTCCATTTCACGAAAGTTTTAAGTTTTCCGAAACTCACACACATAACAAGGAATATCTCCGAAAGGGTTCACCCTACAAGAAAATTTATTTAGACATAAATTGTGTATTTTAGCAAGATCTATATTTTTTGTAGAGTAAGATTTGGTTTTTCTCTAACGGTTTACCAGTTATGCCCAGAGTAAATACGACTACAGGGGCTATAGCCAGAAAATTCAAGGTATACATTTCATTTCTCATAAAAATAGCTCAAACATAAGACATTTTAATCAAATCGTTTAAGCCATTTTCAAGAAAATCAAAATTTTCGACAAATTTTCCATGTAAAGGGTAGTTTAGGGTGGGGCTATTTTCTTCAAAATCTTCGTGTCGCATCCTTGTAAGACAATAAACTTAAATACCAACTCTAGTGTTTAACGTACTTTTCGTTTTTGAGCTATGCTGTCCACAGACACACACACACACACACGCATACACACACACGGAGCTTTTTCTTAATTGGATTCAGGGGTTTCGAAACATATCTATATTTCCGGGAAATCTCGACATCGAATTTTTGGGTGAAAGAGAATAGTTCCTCTACTTACCAGTAGAGTAAGTAAAATTATATAACCTTTGTTTTCTCGATACCCTTTCTTGGCATTTAATCGTACTCAAAGTGGACCTTTTTATTAATTTACTTATATTTAACAACTGTTAAAATGCATTCGAACGAAAATATCGATCAAATTTGAGTTCCTTCAACGACAAAAAGCGAGGATAAGCTTGTATAGGAATGGTTTGTGGAGGAGTGAGTAGAGAAAGTCATGCGAGTGCAACAAGTCACATTTATAACACATTTACATAAGACATAAAGCTTCTCTCTCTGCTGTACACGAAGGTGGAATTACCGATGTAAATAAACGACACACATATTTGGATGTGAGCGAATGTGTTTTGCGGGAATGTATGTTAACTCCTTTAACAGTGAAAATTTCAATTACACAACGCTAATTCTGTTGATCCCGGCCTTGCGTATCAAAGCAAATTTTGACTGGCTTCACTGGATAACATTGGTGTTGAGTTTATGGCTTTACTTGTATTTTGAACGGCTTATTAGAGTTTCTTGTTTCATTGGAACAACACGAAACCATTCACTACAACTAGGAAACCTGTGTCGTTACAAATTAACCCTTTTTATCCATCCGTGCCTTTACTGCACCACCGTTGCATCGCAGCTATTGGAAAACTTTTTATAGAGTTGCTTGCTCGTTTACTTCCAATTTAGGTCATCATATACAACGTATCTATAGCTTTATAATTTTCCAACGTTGTTGTGCTTTTATTTTCGTAGAGAAATGCCGATAATGAAACTGGAACACGATATAAACTTGAATTAACCCTAACGAGCCATCTATTTAGGTAAAAATAAAAGTACAACGCAAGAGTGACGTAGGCATTTGTTTTATTCACAGCTATTTCGCATAAAACAGTAAACATATCGAAAGCAGATTTTACTATGCTATATAAACTATAACTTTACGTTAATATTTATAGAGTGTAAAACATCTATGAATAACTTTATTTTATTTTTGAAATTAAGTATATTAAATTTAATTTAATATCTAAACCAATTATAACATCTTAATTTTTAAGAAGACATTATACGGAGCCAACACCAAGAAAAGATCAGAAAACATTACCTTTCATTCTATTTGCTGACAATGAATACAACTTTCAGGGAATGTTTATATCTTTTTTGAAGGAATATGTAATTATTTAAAAGTATGCGTATAGCTCAATTGATTTTATGGAACGTTTCTCTGTCTACATTAATGGGGTAGGTCTAAAAGAACTAATGCGGTGTAAAACTCATATGCAGTTTTAAAAAATAAAACTTTTCACTGTATGCAGCTGCAAATAATCCGCCATATGATCGGAGAATGCACTAGAAAGATGCCATTTTCTTTGGACGAAGTTTTCTGGAAATTTAATTTTCTTTGAATTTCAATGTACGTTTTCTCAGGAACTGTTGAAAATAGAGTTAACAATGACTAAGTTACATATCAGATATTGCAAAAAATACTTTAGAAACTTTTTTTTATGCAAGCGGTGGTTTGAAATAGGGGAATTTGTTTTTAATTCATTTGGTATTTAACCGACTTTTGGTTTTTGAGTTATGCTTCCCCCGCCCCCCGCTCTCTCTCTCTCTCTCTCTCTCTCTCTCTCTCTCTCTCACATATATGGAGTTGTCGTCCTCCCTGGTCTAGAGGTAACTACATAGTCATTGGTTCCCAATGTCGCGGGTTCAAATCTGGCGGAGGTCGATGTATTTTTCACACAGATTCCTTTGGAAGGAAAGGAAAGCCGATGATCCATAACGTAGATTTATGGTACCTCATTCCCGAGCAAAACTACCCGATCTTTCAAGCCCAATATAGAATAGGTTGCTGAGGACCCTGACAGTTAAAGAACATCTATAAATAAAAACTCCATTTCAGTTTACAGAAGCCCCATTTCCTAAAAATCCTTTTTGTAGATTAACGGATCTAAGAACTACGTTTCTTGTGAAATCTCAGTATCGAATTTTTGGGTGAAGTGAAACTGTGTATTTTAGCTCGATCTACATTTTTGTATAGTACGATTTGGTCTATCTCTTACGGTTTACAGTTATGATAAATTCTTCCGGAGTAGTAAGGACTAAATGAGCTATAACCAGCAAATGCAAGATATACATTTCATCTGCCATAAAAGTATCTCAAACATATGGCATTTTAATGAAAATCGTTAGAGCCATTTTCAAGAAAATCAAAGTTTTCGAAAAATTTACCATGTAAAGGGTAGTATAGGTTACGGCTATTTTCTTCAAAATCTTCGTTTCACATGCTTAAAAGGCATTAAACTTAAATACAAATTTTTGTTTTTAGCAGAGTTTTGGTTTTTGAGTTATGCTATCCACAGACTGACAGACACAAACACGTACCTTTTTCTAAAAATGCCTTTGGATTCAGGGGGCCCCTCAACATATATTTCTGGTGAAATATCGACATCGAATATGTGGGTGGAATAGAATACTTCCTCCACTTTACTATATGTAGTAAACAAAGTAAAAATTATTTGCACTGACGATTATCTCATAGTTCAAAGGTATTCCAGAATAATGAAACAGCGATGTTATTCAGGAGACAATTTAGAAATAGCTAAGGACTAACCACAACAAAATTCTTGTTTGTTTACCTAAAGCTAATGACTCCAATAGTAAGCTGAATGAACAGATAACTAGCTACAATTATCGTTTGCGGTTCAAGTCAGTTCTGCCAACAGATTTTCGGGAGAATCTCATTAGTGCGATGCAAATTTACCTTCGGCTACATCAAAGAGCCCACAAACGCACTGTCATGCTTTCCGCAGAATGCAATGCTTATTTTGTGGCGGTAGAATACCTGAAATTGTAACGCAAACCAGCTCTCGTATCACAACACTGTGCATAGAGGGTGTTTCATAAGGAACGCGTAACTGAAGTTTATCACGTGATTCACTTTACGTGAAGGTTCGGTAAAACCATGAGGGTGGAAGTGTTTCATGCCAGGCCATCAGCACACAGTCTTCGGTGAATGACATCAAGACAAAGGGATGGAATTTCCAGGTAAGCGGATATAACACTAGAAAAGTTCACTCAGAACTCACTTGGACGTGACTGCAGGCAATGTGCGGATGCAGGACAGAATACAACATTTTTCGGCGTGCTACTGAAGGCTCATTCATAAATACACTTAAATCTGGTAGCGAGTGAAGAGAAATAGTTTTGGGAGAATAAATTTTATTGAATTACACAGTCCTGTGTTTTACTAAAAAACAATGCAAGAGATCCAGGACGTCCCACACCCTAATACAGAGGGTAGCCTCAGTGGGGAAGATGTTTTGATGCCTCTGATTGAGTTAAGTTGGATATAAATCTGACGAATGCATCCTCCATACACTGGAATAGATTTCGTAGCTACCCCGCTACCACCCAATAGGAATCGATAAAAATGTTCTGACTCAGTTAAGCACATTGTTGCTGTCTGACGACGGGCCGGTTGAAGCGATAAGAACACTCAGGGTACAGGTTTCAGTGATTTTTCCAGCTATTTCTATCTCCAGTGAATATTCTAGAATTCTCTATAATACTTTGACGGTTACATAGATATAATCGGAGTGAGTGAGCTGCTGTTCTTCAAGTGAAATTGTGACAACAGTTGAGTGCTGCTTTTGCGAGAAATTAGTGAGGTCTTGTGTACGACAACTCAGCAAATAAAGTGAGAGGAAGAAAAGGCTGGTTAGTGAACAGAGTTCACAGGTGTATCTGTATTAAGCACAAACTCCGCGCGCAATGAAAGGTTAAAAACAGGGAAGTTACCACTGAGTTTACCACTGGTCACACCAAATCACGTGAGCGTGCGTTCGTTATATGCTCATAATTCGCTATTTGTACAAGCTTACATATCTGATTCATGAGAGGTTAAGTTAGCGTTCGTTTTATTTATAATTTTAGTTTAATTAGCAGCCACTCGGTATACCAAAGATAAAGGGAGAGGGGAGGAGCAGAACTCCGATCTAGATGGAATACAACCTCTTTCAGATTCAGATTATGTATGTTACAGCTTTCTTTTCTACTGTGATTTTAAATTTATATCTCTTATGTTTTTAGTTCAGAGTGCTACATGCAATTGTTATCTAATCATAGCGAAGGCAGGCAATGCTATTTCCTGGCTCCACGTGGTTTTGTCTCTTAGCAACACGTGGTTATTAAGTAGTTCCGTTACTGCTCCAATAAGAGCGAGAGAGCGGAAGGATACATTTTTAGGCATTGCTTACTTCACGACCAATTCTTTCGCTGATAGGTCCACACACTCGTTAACGAAACCGGATTATTGTGTTAGGTATTCATGTTTTCAGCGAAATTATAAATAATTTATCTCAGCAACCAAAAACTGTTGTGCTCTACATGGTTATTCAAGGTATTTGCATCCAAATTAACAGAGAGCGAACCGTACAAATTGCAAAAATAATGGGTAAGCCGCTTTTTTCTGATTGCCTATTAAAAACCTTTAAAAAGATCAGCAAATCGATAGCGTAAAATTTACATACTTAATTCGATTTATATTTAGAAACATTTAATTTAATGACGTTTGGTTTTGAATATGTATTAAATATTGCATACCACGGGACTCTCACTTCAACTTTCACTAACATTCCAACAGCCGTTGCACGTAAGCGGGTACTACCTCTGTTTGGTTTTCAGTTACACCACGATTACGACACAAAACTATGTTTAAAATGCAGAACAATAGCAATAAGACAGTAACAGAAAATCTAGCAAAGTATAAAAATACCAGAACTCAAGTAGACTTCACAACAATTTGCTTAGTGATACTTTCACTTTTATATCTTCTTCGTGTTAGTTTAAATAAACAATTGCAGAAATTATATATTTTAAAGCAATGAGATTCCGTCCTTTTTGCACGACTAAGGTGTAAAAAATGAATAACGATCTTCCGTTTGAGGAAAGTATTCCAAAACTCACACAAATAACAAGCAATATCACATATGGCATTTTAATCAAAATGCTAGCCATTTTCGAGAAAATCTAAATCTTCGAAAAATGTTCCTTGTAAAGGTTAGTTTACGGTGGAGGCATTTTCTTTAAAATGATCGTGTCATATCCTTAAAATATATTAAACATAAATACCAACTTTGGTTATTAGCTGACTGTTTTGAGTTATTCTTTTCAATAACAGACACGCACACATGCGCGCGGGCACACACACACACGGGCCTTTTAGTATAAAAACTAATAATAAATTTTAATAACAAAAAGCCGACATTTGTCCATAGTGATTCAGATTTTGTTTATTTCAATTTTGTCTGGTGCTGGTACAGCAGGCTCAGCTAACAGACTTACATTTACATTTATTTACAATTTTTTTGTTTTTACACTTTATATACAACGGGTTTTCCAGGAAACCCATACAGTGGCCGTCTTTGGGCCACCGAGAACAGTTCCCTGTTGTATTGTCTTTGGGTTTTGTTTCTAGTTTTTTTTTCTTTATATACATATATACACTTTATTTACACACATGCACTCCCGCATTCGCTCTGGCATATCGTGAGACATGTCCTCACGCACACACAGACACACACACACGCACATAAAAACACTATTTACAGACGCTATTTACACTCGCTTTATATACATTTCCGCGGTTTTCCTGGGCGGGCAGGTTGCAGCTCCTGACTGGTTCCCTAGGGTGCAGGCCTCTGAGGTAGCTTGTGTGCGGCCTGGGGCCCGTGTTTGCATGGACGCACATCAGTCGGTGAGCCAAGCGACGTCTAAAACATTTTGATTCGTGCATGTTTTCGATGCTTCGGCTCACCATTGCCGATATTGGCAATGACGTAATTGTCGTGGTTTCTGATGCGCGCCCATGCCGCGGAAGCTCTTTTGGTTATTGCCTCAGGGATGGAGGGGATCTGGGTTTCCAGGTGTAGGGTTTGGTTGGTGGTTAAGAGAGGAGCAGAGAGGATTTTTCGGAGGGAGAGGTTTTGGAGGGTTTGGATCTGTTTCAGGGCGGTTTTTGAGGCGTTTGCCCAAGCCACACACGCATATAGAACCACTGACAGGATAGAAGCTTTGTACACGATGAGTTTGGACTTGAATTGCAGCTGTTTGCTGCGGAAGATGGGGGCGCATAAATTTAGCCGCTGTCTGCCTTTGTTGGCGCTATTTTTTATGTGGGTGGACCAGCACATTGTGCGGTCCAAGGTAACCCCTAGGTTTTTAACTTGCCGACGGCAGTGCAATACCTGACCACCGACCGTTAGATCCATTGCCAAAGTGTGATGCCGCTTAGAAAAATGAATCAGTTGGCATTTGTCGGGGTTAATTTTGATTTTCCAATCATGTTGCCATGAGAGGAAGTTATTGACATAGCGTTGCATTTCTGCAAGACCGAAACGTGGATTTCTATGGTGGTTGTATATTGCAGTGTCGTCGGCGTACATGGCGACCTTGCATCTGGCGTCCACTGGGAAGTCGTTTGTAAACAGTATGTACAGGAAGGGGGACATTATTGCCCCTTGTGGGACGCCAGCCCGCATCATTCGCTCCCGAAAGGAGGAGCGGCCCACTTGGACGTAGAACTTCCGTTTTTCTAAAAAATTGTGCAGCAAGTGTAGATAATTTTGAAGTGCCGGGAAATTTTGGTGCAGTTTATAGATAAGGCCATTGTGCCAGCACCGGTTAAATGCGGCTTCTACGTCCAGAAATAGCGCCAACGTTGAAGCCCCGTTGTTAAATTGCTCTGTTATGTCATCTGTTATTCTGAGAAGGTGTAAGTCAGTAGAATGTCCTTTTCGAAAGCCAAACTGTGAATTTGAGAGTTCATGAGATTCCGAAACATGTTTTTGGAGTCGAAAAAGTATAAGTTTTTCGAGCAATTTACCAATAGTAGACAAAAGACTAATGGGGCGGTAGTTTTGCGGTTGCCTGGTGCTTTTCCCTTGCTTTGGGAGCATGATCACCTTGGCTCGTTTCCAAGTGGAGGGGAAATAGCCTTGCTGCAAACAGGCTTTAAATATTTTGGTCAGTTGCACCAGAGCTTTTCTCGGGAGATGCTTAAGTTCCTCTTTAGTCACTTTGTCTGGGCCGGCAGCTTTCCCATTAGGAAATTTCCTAATGAGCTTGTAAACTTCCTGCGGTGTTATTAGGGGTAGCTGTTGCTCTTGCTTCTGCGCCACCCATCTTCATTTCATATATTTATCATGAGAATGTATAAACTATGGAGAACCAGCGAGGGAATGAATAAATACATTTAAGCTAAGACATAATTTACACACTATAAAATAGTTATTAAATAAATGTATATTTATTTTTTCTATAATATTGCACAAAGGAATTATTATATTTTTCCTCCATGTCTGACAATCACGACTACAGAAAAGGATTACACAGAAGACGCCGTTGCTGACATCTGGCGGACGCACCATATGAAGAAGATGCGAAAGAGAAGTAGTATGAACCTGGAGAATTTCCAGAAGAAAGAAGAGGGGCGCTTCAAAGGATTCTGTGTCATATATGAGGAATGAATTCCGATACTGTAAGATTCACATCAGAAGCCTGAGGGTATATGCAGCTTCTCTTACAGTAACTCGAGCTGTAGAAAAACCAACCCGTATTTAAAGCCATGGATTCACATCGAGGTGGTTTATATCAGCAACACAATATGTATTTTCAAGCAAATTTGTTGAACTACACACCTGAAAAATCTAATGTGTTGCACTCACTATTTTGTTCGTAGGTTTCCTCAACTCGGCCTCTTTTGGGAATCACACCCACTCACAAAATAAAATCCCCTTTTAACTCTTACATCATAAGTAATTATTATATTCCCCTTTATTTCGTTGTATATCATAAAGAGATGTGCAAAGATTTCTACTTTTAGCAACTACGATTTTCTAAACAATAATAATTCGGCCATTCGCATCGATGATCGTTTAACGACCAGTGGGTGCTTTGCAGTATATGCACTGTTATATACCTCATCCGGAAGCATAGTTCGCGGTAAATCTGAAGAAATGGACAAAAACATACTTCAGAAAAATTGAGACAAGTTTAAACTCAGACAATTTCTTCTCCAGTAGCTTTTTCGTGAAACAGTCATTTCCTAAATATTCGTTGTTATTCGTTTGGGGTGTTCAATACTTTTTATAATATTATCTGCTGTCTATGAGAATATGGAATATATAGGCACAATGGGAATAGGCTAATGGGAATACAAGACTCAAATCTGAGGGGGTATTTTTGTGTAAGCCTTCTGAAATAAACATGTTAAATTATAGACAGGGTAGGCTGAGTTCTGTTCATGTGTGAACAACGAAGAGAAAGAAGTGATTTTGATGGACCATAAAATGAAGAGAAATAATAATCATACATCGAAAAGTGAATAATTAATTGTGAAATTTTGTGATATTCATAAAAAGGGATTATGTCGTCAATAACCGACTGTGGCGAGATTAGAAAATAACATTGACTTTTCATAATCATTGGTTGTGCCTAGCCATTTTGTTTGTTGGCGAAGAAGTCCGCCATATTTAGCGAAAAGATTGTAAAGGTGTTTCACGAGAAGGATAATGACTTTTAAATCTTAAAGTATTGCTCCATTCATTAAAAGAATATTGTTTCATGTATAAAACAGATCCGCACGACTTCTTGTGACAACAGTAATAGAATCTTATACCTCATAGACTGATGCTAGGTCGCGAATAATGAAACTTCGTAAGGACCTTTATTCCAACGAACATTAATAAAAGCTAAATAGCAACTGAACGTTCGTCTCACACTAACATCAACAACATATTAAAAATCGTTACAGATCTTTAAAGAGCTGCTATGAGTTTAAAAGTCCATTCTCTTTGTATGGTCAACAGAGAAAAGGGCGACACAAAATGAAAACAGGTAATGATTTAGCCTTTCAGGAAAGGACACTATTTTAAAATGCAGAACAATAACGAAGGGTATCTTACAGGTGGTTAACTATAGGACGTTCCTAGAAAATTCATGATAATTTGCTAGGAGAACGTTTGAAAAAAATAGCGATTTAATAATAATTGTTTGTATTGTTTTTATAAAATCAATACGAATTAAAAATGTCCCGAGTAAAGATTAGTTTGCGGTGTTAGGTCTATTTTTTAATTAATCTTCCCACCCCGTCCTTCGAAGGCGGATTTATATAGGAAGTTTGGTGTTTAAATGACTTCGCTTTTGAGAATTTCTGTTGCTAGACACACATATATCTTTTCCTAAAAATGTTATTTTTGTTATTAAAAAAACCCACTAAACATATATTTCTGGTGGAATCTAAATGTTGGCTGGAGCAACTAGAATATCTCCCACACTATACGTAGAAGAGAAAGTGGCAGACGATTGAGAAACTCCAGATGTTTTTTGTGTTAACCTTCAGTTTGCCTTTAGTTTTAATTGAGAGCGACTATCAAAATCGCATCTCACACGTGTGCGATAGACACCTTGGATACAAACCGATTAAAGAGTGGTGAAAGCAAACCAGGAGGGAAAAAATGTAATTGAGGAGAGAACTTGAAACGCCCTCAAGCGGCGCTCGCTTTCAGACGCATTCTGCCGTGAAAAGTTTTGAGTTCTTCCCCAACCTCTCCACAAAGAATAACTTTTCCAATCAAGTGGCTCGAAGGGTCTTGACGGCAAATAATTGAGTGTTTCATTCAGGAAATCTGAAGAGATACACTTGTTGTGTTTCCTTCCTTGCTTCTAAATACCCCTTAGGTGAAATTATGTTGGTTCACGATCAAACAACAGGAAATAACTAATCTCTCACTAACTTCTGGCTTCCCTGGCACGCGAGGGTTAACACTTGGTTTAATTTCCTTTCCTTCACTTTATCTGGGGGGAATATCGCAATAGACTCACACGTTCAATGCAGTGATTTATCCTTAGAGAATATTTTAACCCAAGAAAATGCCAGCATAGTTTAATTTCTATCAGAGAGTTGATAACATGTTGTGACTAAATTCATTCGACAGTTGGTGAAATAATACAACATGTGTGTCTATTCATTAAGAAGCTAAAGGCCTACCACTTAGGTGGCCCGGGTTTGATCCCAATGACCCGCATGTGATATTCGTGGTGGACGAAGCGGGATTTCTTCGATTCTCTGGTTTCTCCACCACTCATTCCACCAACTGCTTCGTCATCACTTTTCCAATCATGCATTCCCCGTGCATTTTATATTATCCTCTTCCTCATGCCTGTACGTTTCCAGGTTTTCACTCTGTCCGGTCCATATGATAAGAGAAAGTAAAATGAAGGATTAAGTATTTGGCCAAATTCACATCTATGTATAAATATTCAGATATAATTCAACATTTTGTCATTTTTACCTAAAAGCTCAGCTACTTTAAAGCTTGTCATATGCCGATTTTTACGCTGTATGCAAGTCTAAATTCCTGAAAAGCTGTAATAACAAACTATGCTTTTTCTTACGTCAAAATAAAGAAATTATTCAAGATATTCTGAAATACTAAATTACTGGCATGTAAAAGAACTCCTGCGGGACAAAATTCTTGCACACCGGTGACGATGTTGTGATCCTATCAGTTTACAGCGTCGTTAAACAACAACATAATTTAATTTCTACACACCTTTGTCTAAAAATTGTTTTTATACATTCAGAGTTTCCAAAACATTTAGTTCCGCTGAAATTTCCACAACGAATGTCTGTGTGGAATGCAATGCTTCCCCTACTTACTATGCATCGTAGAGAGAGAGTAAAAAGATGTTTATAGAATAAACTTTTTCTCAGATATCCTTTCAACTTTGAAACTGCACATGCGTACAAAACAGCTACGCGAACAAGGAAACAGTTTTAAATCTAACCCACAGAATGTACTCTAAAATCCTTTCTCTCTTCCCCTAGCGGTGGTTGTTGAAACAACTTGCATAAGCTTATCTTGCAAAACAAAAATTGTGGTAAGGACTAAAGGATTTACTTGCATATCATCCTATAATAACTAACATCCGTACTCAAAAGTCGCACTAATCTCACTTGTGTTCCTCCAAATGCGAGGAGGGTTTACATTTCAGTTAACACCTGCTGCTA
The DNA here is from genome assembly GCA_030765045.1 of Tenodera sinensis. Taxonomy (NCBI): domain Eukaryota; kingdom Metazoa; phylum Arthropoda; class Insecta; order Mantodea; family Mantidae; genus Tenodera; species Tenodera sinensis. The sequence continues at coordinate 22,021,936 of CM060967.1, read as the reverse complement.
TCAACAGAGGCGCTATGCGACAGTTTTTGTCGCATTCAACTGTCCCCATCCTTAAATACGGGCGCTGGTATTGTCTCATTTCAACATCATGATTCTCGCGTCGTCGTTCGACCAGAGCGGACGTGATTTGCTTCTCACTGGTGGAAAGACGGTATCCAGAAAGCTGACTCGCCGGAGCAGGAGATCCCGTGCCGACTTGGTGGAGTGTTGTGGTGTGCGTCGGTGGATTGCACGCTTCAATCTACGGACTAATATATTATATTAGTCACAGCACAATTTGGTGTAGTTCCTAAAGGGGCTTGGCAAGCAAGCTTTGGAACTCACCCGGCTAGCTTCCCGGAGTGGCATAGAAAGCTACTCAGGTATTTCCCTTTTCTTCCTACTCTTTTGCTTTATTCTTTCTTTCCTCGACAGACTTCAGACTGACGACTTACGTGACAGCGGGCTCACAAGATCCTAGCCAAGGGTTGACGGCTTTGTGCCTGAAACCTCAAGCCGAAATGGCTCGCAAAGGCGCCGCCTTAGAGGAGGTGCGGTCCTCTGTGAGCAGCCGGAGGGCAACCGCGCTTACTGCCGATGATGGACAATTACCTTCGACATCATCTTCATACAGATCCTTATCACCTGAAGCAGTGGAGCCAAATAGGAAGCGCTCCAAGACCGATACGCAAAAGCGTAAGTGCTCTACTCCACGCCACATACCCATGGCAGAACTAGAGAGCCTGGGTTCAAACAATCCCTTACCTGAATCTGACTCCGAGTCCGATATGGAGCTGGGGGAGTTTACGGTTGTGGAAAACCGTAAACGGGGAAAACAGACGCCATCACCAAATATGATGCAACATGCACAGGATGTTGCATCATCCAATATGATGCAACATCCTCAGAATGTTGCATCATCCCAAGCCAAGAAGGGGCCAAGAATTCCGCCAATCATTGCGGACGTATTCCCTAACCATGTTAGGGTAATGCGTACACTGGCCAAACACCTCAAGTATACTTTTGAGGCAAAAAGGAAGCCTAAGAGCGTCCATATCCTTACCCACAGTTTGGGTGATTTAGAAACCGCTAAGTTGGTGTTACGAGAAATGAACATAACGTTCTACTCGTACTCACCACAACGTCCACACATTGAGCGCCGAGTCATCAGAGGCTTAGACTCAGAGTGCACCCCTGATGAAATCAAAACTGCACTTAAAGAAGAACATGGCATAACTGTCAATTCAGTGGCACAGTTGAAGAGAACCGTTAATACCGAGGGGGGTATTAACAAAGTTCCTATGCCACTATTCTTGGTAGTACTTGACAAAGTACTTAACCAAGAAGTACAACCAATTGACAGTAAGGAAACTAATTTTCACTGTAGTCAAAGTGGAAAGGTATTATGGCAGAGAGGGACCTGTGCAATGTTACCGATGCATGGGGTACAATCACTCCAGCATGATGTGTGAGCGTAAGCTTACATGTCTGCGGTGTGCAGGGAACCACTTGCTAGAGAACTGCCCTAAACCTAAGGAAGAGTGCAAGTGCGCCAACTGTGATGGTACACACGTAAGTGTGTACAAAGGATGCTCCACAAGGAAAAAGATCATAGAGAGCCGCCGCAAGAACCGCCCAGATGATCAAGTGGTTCGCCCAGGTGTTTCCTTTTCCAATGCCTTAAATAAGGCAGAGTCCACTCTGCGTCGAGTGGAACAAGAGGCTGCTACACCAAAGAGCGATTCCCCATCAAATTCTGTGCCACCACCTCCAGGTCCTATAGAAAAGGCAGTAGTGCCTAAACCCCCTGCACCAAAACCACGCAGGAAGAGGAGGAACAGAAAACCTAGGCAGAGCAAATCTTCTGCCCCCAATGTAACTTCGGAGCCACAAGCTCCTGTAATAACTACAGACGCACCTGTAGAGGCAGAGCCTATATCCAAGGTTAGGGATATTCCCCCTACCCCTATCCCACCAATGCCTAACACGGCAACATCCTCCTCCACACTAGCGACTATTTCGCAAAGTGACCTGGAGGAATTTAGCTCTTTATCCTCATGGTTTGGGGATTTAATAAACAAGGCGTTACCTGCTCTGAGAAACTGTAAGATACAGTTGAACAACCCCAACCTGACCCCCATGCAGAAGCATTCCATCTTGCTTCAGACACTGGAACTGCTCTACCCCAACTCCGCTCAATAATGGCTGGAAGACATGTCCGGAGACCATTTAGAGCTGCGATTTGGAACGCAAACGGACTACGGAGTCATTACCCTAATATTTCTAATTTTGTACAGTATTTCGGAATCGACATTCTGATGGTCTGTGAAACTCATTTGGATGCTGCCACCAACTTCTCCCTCCCTAATTACGTCACCCATCGGTCTGATAGGGTTGGCCGACAAGGGGGAGGTACAGCCATCTTTGTTAAGAACCATATTACCCATAAGCCTTTCCCTCTTCCACCACTTCAGCATGTAGAAGCCTGTGCTATTAGGCTATCTTTAGGTGGTCTAGATACATTGCTGATAGTGGCATATGACCCCCCTGATCACCGCTTCTATGAAGCAGATTACACGGCTTTATTAAACCTCCACCCTGTGGTCTGCATTGCAGGTGACCTAAATGCAAAACATGCCAACTGGCATAGTCGTGCCACCAATGCGAAGGGGCGAGGACTATTCCGCCTTATAAGCGGTAACCCAAGCCTCATAGCTCATGGACCGAGAGAGCCCACTTTTCATCCTGCCCGAGGGAGACCGGACGTGCTGGATATTATGGTCACTAAAAACTTTAGATTCCATATAGACCTGACGACAGTCAATGAACTGGATTCTGACCACGATCCTGTGTTAATCGACACCAATGTTAATATGTCAGCATTGGTAACTCCTGATTGGTCGTATGAGGTAGACTGGGATGCAGCCGTCCTTGAACTGAACCAATCAGTGGATCCCAGACCGCATATAAATTCTATCGAGTCGTTAGAATTAGCGGCAAATGCATTCTCCCGACAAATATCAAATGTGATACGAGGGCATACTTACCGCATTCCTTGCAATACTCCTAACCCCACAACCATCCCAAATGAACTCCGACTGTTGCTAAGAGCTAAGTCAACAGTTCGGAAGCTTTGGCAGCGTTTCCGCCATCCCAGATTGCAGGCAATTTATCTGCGATTTAAGACCCTGGCTAGATGCCTCTTACGTGCACATCGCAAAGAGGCCTGGGAAAACACCATGAGGAACGTAAACCTCTCTGAAAAGAAGCCCTGGCGGATAATTAAATCCCTGAGAAGGGACAAAACGCTATATCAGCATCCTATACATGGCACTCGCGGGAGATTATCTTTCGAACCGCAAGAGAAAGCCACTGACTTCGCGGACTATTTAGAGTCCCAATTTGAGCCCCGAGAGGACATAGAAGACGAGGACTTTTCAGAACTAGTTGAGGCAACGGTGGATTACCTCTATGAGGATCCTCCACCACCTCACGAGGCGACTCGCATACCAATTGTCACACCAAGGCAAGTTTCCTCGCAAATTAGGTGTCTCAAACCCAACAAATCCCCTGGATATGATGGTGTTACGACACATATGTTACAACACCTGCCTCGCAAAGCCATTATCCACTTGACGAGAATTTACAATGCTTGCCTGTATCTCCGACACTTCCCTACTGCTTGGAAGGAAGCGAGGATGATTTGCATATTGAAACCAGGCAAGGATCCCAAGTTTCCATCAAGTTACCGTTCTATAAGTCTACTCCCAATAATTTCAAAAATTTTTGAAAAACTTCTACTGTCCCGTCTAACTCCTCTATTTGAGGAAAGGAGGCTCATTCCGGATCATCAGTTCGGATTCCGTCAAGGCCATTCCACTACCTTACAGCTCCTGCGTCTTGTTGAGAAGGCTGCCCTGGGTTTCCAGGAAAACTTCAAAACTGTCGCAGTGCTTCTGGATGTGGATAAGGCCTTTGCAACAACATGGCACCAGGGCCTACTGTACAAACTTAGAGATGCAAATCTCCCCTCCCCCTACCTGACCCTCATAGCCAGTTTCCTTCGTGACCGCACTTTCAGGGTGCGAGTGGAGGGCAGGTTATCAACTATCAGACCAATAGCGGCCGGAGTACCGGAAGGTAGTGTTCTATCGCCACTGCTCTTTGCCGCATACATGTCTGACTTCCCCGTTGAACCCAGCACTGTTACGTGCCAGTATGCCGATGACGTCCTCATACTGGCCCGTAACAAAAATCTACGTTACTGCCTTCCCCCATTGCAAAGACACCTAGATGCCATTGAGAGTTGGAGTGAAAAATGGAGAATGGGAATCAGTCCACAGAAAAGCTCTGCTTTTGTGTTAGGCAAAATTCATTCCTGGAGACCAGAAAGGGACCTGACACTTGGTCAGAGGAGAATCCCTTGGGTCAACACAGCCAAGTACCTTGGCGTACAACTAGACCGAGGACTTACCTTCACCAAACATGTCACAGCTAAAGCTGCCCAAGGTCACGGAGCTCTGGGAAAGCTCTATCCCATCTTTAGGTCAACTATGCCTACACGACTTAAACTACGCATTTATCGTGCGATCATCCCTCCCCTGATCCTGTATGGATGCGAGGCATGGGGATTCGTGGCTCAAACCACCATCCGCAGACTGCAAGTCGTGCAGAACAGGGCCCTTAGGATGATCTACGATACTGACCGTAGATTTTCTTCCCATATTCTCCACACTCATTCTGGCATTCCATATATTGTGGATGTTGTGCGAGATAGAGCCCGCTCTATGTATGCGAAACTTACACCACACCCTAACCAGCTGGTGAATACCCTGGGACAATATGATCCCCATCTTCCCAGGAGGCGCAAAAGCTATCGTTTACCCAAGGATGTCTTGGGCTAATTAGCTTCACTGCTTCCTCATTTCACCAAACATTCCAATGCATTCGGTTTCTCGCTAAATTGACACTGCTTGACTTGCTGGTTAGACAAGCTGACCTTTGCTAAGTGAGCAGAGGGGCATGGGTGCCCCAGGATGGGTAGACATTCTAACTGGCACTCATATCCCTAGTCTATAGCAAGAGAGAGTAACCAATCATCACCATTGGCTGACACTGACAAAAATAGCTTGTAAAATGACTACATCTTTCATACCTCACGGGTAAATCCATACTAAATGGATAGGTACCGTGGGCATATATCCCGCTCGGGTAAACCCGAGCGACCTGATTTGGCTCTTGGCTCTTGGCTCTTGGCTCTCATTTCAATGCTTAGATCAGCCGGATTATACACGCTATTAGTCGCAGAATCTGATCGATATCAAAGGTAAAGCGATACTACTGCATTTCAGTTCAATGGATTAACCCTTGTTCAAGATACAATTTTGTTCTATTGTCATTGGACCTGCAGCGTGTGCGTCAACAACGTGCATTAGCGTATCATTTCGATAATTCCAATCGCTGTGACATACGCTTAGGTACAATAGGATTGCGATGAAAACAAATCTGACGAGAGCGCCCTCATGACTTTCTCTACTTTCTCTACTTCGTGTTAGCTGAGATAAACATTTACATAATTGTCTCATTGTAATTTTCTTGTAGCTGCAAGGAGAATTTGTAAGTACAGTATACTTTAGGCCACAGTGAAATGTTTTAAGAGCTACTCGTTATATGAGGGTTTTGATATTCCATTCTCTTGCTAAGCCCGAGAAATAAAAACAAACGAATAATGACTTAGTACTATACTACTTTAAGCTATAAGAAGGAATAAACAAAGAAATCTAAGACATAAATTGTGTATCTTAATCGGGTATAAATTTTTGTGTAGTAAGATTTTTGTATATCTCCTACTATTTACTTTATTTCTACTTGTAAGAGCTTCTCCACCCTGCATTCCCATTTGCAATTCTCCTCTAGGCATCGCTCATTCATCATGCTATAAATGTGTCCTCTCAAAGTTGCTCTTGGCCTGCCCCGCCTCCTTCTTCCACGAGGTGACCATTCTCAAAAGGTCTTTGGCCACCTACTCTCCCACATTGTTCTAACGTGGCCATACCACTAAAGACCCCGCCTTCAGATTCTCTCCACCACTGTCTCCTCCACCTCCATCATGTGTCTCACCTCTTCATTTCTCCTTCTTTTCAATCTTGACACTCAAAATACACACATTTGGGTTTTTTGACCGCACATCGAGGCACGCGGATACGGTTCGAATAAGGCAAAAGAACAGCGCAGTTTCGTTCCGCATTAATTAGCTACAAGTTTTAAACGATTTATCTAAATAACGATTTACATTCATGTTTATTAAAGTTAAATATAATTTTTTTCACCTAAAATATGTAGAGAACCCGGTGTCGAAAATCAGATTCTTGAATCAAGCTGGAGAATCTTTAAGACTTCTTCTTCTTCTTCTTCTTCTTCTTCTTCTTCTTCTTCTTCCTCTTTCTCTTTCTCTTCATGGTTAGGTCGTTTTAGCCTGTTCCGACTCCAAAATTTTGTTGTCTTCATGTCTTTCTCGGACGTCCTATATTCTGTTATTGTTTTGCTTAAGGCGACACTCTGGTAGCAAATGGACTTTCTTTCCTAATGAACCAATTTTAATGAAATTTCTAGATTAAGTTATACCTGTCATGATATACTGTTGGTATAAGTTTCATTGCTATATATTAAACAGTTTTGAAACTAAAAATTGTTTATTATATTTTTGGAAAGAATTGAATAGTAATAAAAGGTATACTTTTTGCAGTTTAGAATTAAATTAGAGGCCTGAAATTTGATATGCTAGTTTTTCCATGTCTATGCAATAAAGTTGTGCATTAGTTTTTCAAAATGTTAATATTTATTAGAAATATATTTTTTTCTATTTAGAATAGAATAAAAAGAAATATTACTAATAATTACAAAGGAAAAAAAGCATATGCTTTTATGTATGAGTGTGATCAACAAACCAATGCACAGTTTTCTTTAACAAGTTATATTCTACATATCCTGAATATTTCAACTTTATGCATCAATATTTATTGCAAAAAAGTTTACCCCAAAGCACAAAAATTGTTATATGGAGAAAAAGCTATTTAAAATTTTGGAACGCGCTTACTGGAAACGTTGCAAGAGTCTAAATAAATTTTAAATATACCAATTTACAGGTGCATTTGACAATATTTAATGGCCATATTCTGGACATGTTGAAGACATTTCTTCAAGAAAATGTTTTCCAAAAAAAAAAAAAAAAAAAAAAAAATCACATTTTTGGCCATTTTGGTACCAGAGTGTATCCTTAATTCTTCTATTTTAAAGTTTGGTCTTATTTCATTGTTTGCTTTTTATCCCCTCTTCTTTATGCTTTATGCCTGAGGAATTTCATTTCAGTTGTCTGTATTCTTCTTTTATTTTCTGCAGTCAATGTCCACGTCTCAGACCCATATGTTATAGCAGATATGGCCCTTGCTTTATACAGTCTTATTATTGAGTCTTTTCTAGTTTTAAATTTTAGAGTTCTCTTTATGGTCCTGTTATATAGCTAAATTTATTTAGTTTTTTATTAATGTATAATTCAGAGCCGTATATTAGTTTGCATGATCTTTAGGACACAATCTCAAATAATTAGAACAACACAGCACAAGTCAGATTCAAGCTTCTACTCCAGCCTTCGAAAAGGCAAGTTTTCCGCTAAAAACTTCTCTGGACGTTAAAAGTGTAGCAGGAATAAAAAGTAAATTAAGAAAGTCCAAAGTGTTTATGAAGCTCAGAGTTTATAAATCGTTTAAAAGCTAGAAAAGCTGCCCGTGCTGAAAAGGAAAAGGCAACGAAAGCTCGGAAAATTAGGTTGCTTGTAAGAAAGAGAATATTTACAAGAAAACACTCTTTCATTCTACAGTAATTATAATGGCCTTCCTTTTGAAAAAATGCCTTTAGATTGTCCGTTTACACTGATGTTCTGTATTTACTGGAGATTCATGTGTAATATGACATTTCTTTGCTTATTATTTCCCCCAGTACAGAACATTAGCTCTTCGTCCCAATGCCACTTACTTTGTCAATTGTAAAGTGTACATAGAAAACTTAAGGAAATGACATACAGTTCCCTTGTTAGTTGGAAGTATAGTCGTTAGAATGCACTGTTGCACAGAATGAAGAGCAAGCGAGCGAGCGAGCGACACAGAACATGATCTGCGAGCGCCTGCCTCGCCTCCAGAGCATCCGCTTGTATAACCATAATGTACACATTTGTAACTTTCTCTCCGAGACAGACAGACAGACAGACAGACACTTAGCTTGTTACAAACTTCACATCAGTATAGTTGCTAACAAAGAGCAAGTTCCCAGTCGAGGCACAGAAAACACAACGCTTACTATTAATCCAGAGTTTAGTGAGCAGAGCTCGAGTTTCTTTGGGGCCTTTTTTGCAGAATTCTGCCATCTATGTAATGTCTACATAACTGATACAGACTTCTCAGTTGTATAGGCATGTTCTTCCTATTTCTAATGGCACACTAAATAGCAAAAATCCGCAAAATATAACATAATAAGTCGACAAACATAACCTAGAAGAAGAAACATAACGGCGATTATCAACTAATTTTCATTTATAATATGACGATTGCTGGAACATAGTAGGTAGAGAAAGTATTGCATTCTACTAGAAATATACGTTTTGAGGTCCCGAATAAAAAAAGTATTTACAGAAAAGTTCCTATATGCGAGTGTATGTGTGTATGTATGTAATTGAATTCAGTATCTTCCAAGGATGCAATATGAATATTTTCGAAAGAACCCTCCAACCAAAAGTGCCTTCTACATGTAAAGATTTTCGAAAATGTTAATTTTATTAAAAATTGGACTATTCATTTTTACTTTCTCTACTGGTAAGTAGAAGGAAGTATTGTATTCCACCCAAAAATTCGATGTCGAGATTTCACCGGAAGTATATGTTTTGAGACCCCCTGAATCCAAAAAAAGCATTTTTAGAAAAAAGTCCATGTGTGTATCTGTCAGTCTGTGTCTGTCAGACTGTGCACAGCATAACTAAAAAACGAAAAGTCGCCTAAAAACCAGAGTTAGTATTTAACTTCAATGTATTTCAAGGATGAGACAAAGATTTTGAACAAAATAACCCCACCCTAAACTACCCTTTACATGGAGCATATTTAAAAAAGTTTGGCTCTAACGATTTTGATTAAAATGCCATATGTTTGACATACTTTTATGAAAAATGAAATGCATATTTTGAATTTTCTGGCTAAGCTTGTGCAGTCCTGTTTACTCTGGGTGACTTTTGAATAACTCGTAAACCGTAAAAGATAAACAAAATCTTACTCTACAAAAAATGTAGATCTTGTTAAAACACACAATTTATGTCTGAAGACATTGTTTTGTAGAGTGAACCATTTCAGAGGTATTCCTTGTTGTTTGTGTCAGTTTCGGAAAACTTAAAGCTTTCGTGAAATGGAACATCGTTGTTCATTTTTTTATATGTTAAGTGTGCAGAGAGAACGGAATCTCAAAGCTTTAAAAGATTTGACTGTCGCTTAAAATCTACTGTATTGTAATATTCCCCTTGCACCTACAAGGAAATAAGCAATAAGATAATTTGTAGAAATGTTTATCACGAAGAGGATTTAGGAATAAAGGTTTGTAAGAATGGTAAAAGTACAAGAGTAGAAAAAGTCATGTGAGTGCAACACATCAGATTTTTATTAAAATACCATGGTATGTTTAAAACATATATAACAAATAAAATGTATTATGAACAGCCTCTTCAGAGAACGTGCCCCAGAGCCACAGAATTTCATTTGTTATAAAAATATATTTAAGATATTGTAATTTAATTTAAATTACGAAACTTCCAGAAAAAAGTTAAACCTAACCGTGGCCGATTTTCTCTTCGACAGATGCAATCCAGATTTTAATTATCTTAAGTGGGTTCCTACACACATATGCTTGCAGTCTCGGTGCAGGGAAAGTCGCTTGTAGCGCATTGTTGAGCAGAACAAAGAACGTAACTCAGGCGTTACAGGTTAAAATTGTATCATTTTCCCCGGCGAATAACGACCCAATAGGCAAGAACAGATACACGGGTATTTTTGATTGCGTTGTATTTTCGCTAGCTCCATCTGCGACATTCAAGTCACAATGTAACGCTCACGCCGGGGACCGGTCTCAAGAGTCTCATTTCGACTGCTTCGATACTCCATTTATCACCCCTAACAAACCCCTTCTGCCTCCCTGCAGCAAGACTGTATTACAGAATATTATGTAGTGTTAATTGGATTTCTTTATCACACTACTTCCAAAATATCGTTGTAACTTCAGTTTGTGTCATATGTTGTAGGTTTCTTTCACACCTCAAGATAAAACGTTTTCACAAATACTATGTTACTATTTATAACTACTTTGACTCTTACAGACATCACCCTTGTTTTGGGGATGGACACCGTATCTATGGCTTTCTCTACTCTCGTACAAACCATTCTTACAAACTCTTATTCCTATATCTTCTTCGTGTTAGTTGAGATAGATTTTCTGAAACTATCTTATTGCTTATTTCCTTGTAGGTGCAAGGGGAATATGGGAATACAATAGGCTTTGTGCGATAGTAAAATCTTGCAAAGGTTTCAAATTCCGTTCTATTTGCACGCTTAACATATAAACAATTGAATAGCGATGTTCCATTTGACAGAAGTATAAGTTCTCCAAAACTTACACAAACACGAGAAATAACTCCACAAATACATATATACATAAATTGGGTGTTTTAGCAAGATCTACATTTTTGTATATTACTCAAGGGTCTCCATCTAGGGGATATGTGAATAGCGACCACAAGGTACCCAAGCTGAGCAGAACATCACTTCCACTTACTGGTGTTTTGCTCCTCACTGTAACTCTTCTATCTGACCTTACCTTGGTCATCTCTTGTTCTCTTCCGACCCCGATGCTATTAGGGTTCCCGAGGGCTAGGGAGTCTTTATTTTTCCAACCTCTCCATTTCTCTATAAAACCTTAACCCCTAACATGCTGATCTGTCATGGCATGTAATACGTCCTCTGATTGGTGATCAGAGGATATGGTCGGTGAATTTATTTTGATAATTCTCCCGGTCAGGTCGGTGAGACCCGTAAACCAACGACAGGTGTGGTCCTCCAGACATTCTGGGGGTTGTGAGAGAGCGATGTGACCGCCAAAACATAAAAATATGGTGCTCTCCAAAAAGCGGTTACTATTACTGCTATTGCTCTCTTTAATATTTATTGGAGAGCAAGAGGGTTAATGACTTCATTGTCAGAAATCCAGCATTAGCTAACAACATTTTTGTATACTAAGATTTGGTCTATCTCTTACGGTTTACCAGTTATGCAAAAGTCATACAGAGTAAATAGGAGTTCATGGACTATAGCCAAAAAATTCAAGATTTCACTTGTCATAAAAATATCTCGGACACATGGGATTTTAATAAAAATCGTACTCTATGAATATATCTACTCGATATTTTTGCTCATTTAGGTTTTCCTCATCATGGATTTTCCTTTTCTTATTTATATCTAGATAACAATGCCAATGTTACTTGGCTTTGACGTCAGGATTTATGGTCATGCGTTCTAAGGCACAGGAGTAGCTAGCCTATTAAATCAAGGAACATAGGATCGAATCCCGATAAAACATATTTTTCGCGTTCAATAGGAACTATGGTAATGGATGGGAAGGGCCCAACTGAAGCAATTGGTGAGAGGCACGGTTGGATTTTCACGGGGTTCGATTGAATGAAGATGTATGCGTATGGTGTCGTCAGAAGGTTGTACCTCAAGGCTGAAAAATCGCTTTTTATTTGCCTTTTTTCTATTCTTGTTACTCTTAACACCATTTTCTCACAAAGGCTAACGTATACTTTTGTAATATATGACGTAAACAGAACCAAAATATTGGTATTAATAATTAATTAGGCTTTTAAACTGTTCTGTTAGAATCACTAAAGTGGACATAAAGTGCAAGATTTTGTAATCTTAGTCTCCCAGACGGATATTACCGTTAACGTCATATTTTCACATGTTGTCATTTAAGGGTTAAGTTGTTATTGTGTACAGTAAGTCCTTTGGTTTTATGTCATGATTTCCTTTGTGTCTAATAAACTAGTGAAAATTCATACTTACGTTTTTACAAACATGCATTATGACAAGGATAAAATCATGGTAGAGCGCGGAAGGAAGACTGAATACTACATACTAGCACAGATGTAACGCGGGCGAGAAATTGTGCACGATAACTTGGGGGCGATAAATCTTAAGTGATAAGAACCGCCGTAAAAAGCGGAGTAAGAGTGATGGTTGGGATGTTGTTATGTTAGAGGAGGAGAAGAAATATTGTATGGAAGAGATGGGCACTGAGACCACATAATCCATCAAACAGAAAAGAAAATCGCTTTAGCACATGTTTTACTGGTTATGTAGTATTCTAGTTTGCTGCGGACATAATGTATAGATTCCATTCAAGGATAATTTTAATTTTTCTACCACCTGGGTATAAGAAATATTGTTTTTGTAATATTTTATATGTAAGTTAAATTTGCGAACACATATTTGCTTTTGAATAACCTGTAAACCGTAACAGATAGACAAAATCTTACTGTACAAAAATGTTGGTCTCGCTGAAATACACAATTTAGGTCTGAATAGATTTTTTTAGAGTGAACCATTTCGGAGGTATTCCTTGTTATTTGTGTCAGTTTCGGAAAACTTAAAACTTTCGTGAAATGGAACATCGTTGTTCATTTTTTATATGCTAAGCGTGCAAAGAGACCGGTATCTCAAAGCTTTAAAATATTTGACTATCGATCAAAGCCTACTGTATTCTAATATTTCCCTTGCACCTACAAGGAAATAAGCAATAAGATAATTTGTAGAAATGTTTATCTTAACTAACACGAAGAAGATATAGGAATAAGAGTTTGTAAGAATGGTTAGTACAAGAGTAGAGAAAGTCATGTGCGTGCAACACATCAGATTTTTTAAGAAGATAAAAACGATCTTATAATGTTACTGGAATAAGTTTATATATTATATAAATAGCTACCATTACCTTTATGTTGTTGAAAGTCAAGAAATTAAAATTTTCTAAAATTTTCAGTCTCATCTCTGTTGTCAAATAGCAAAACAATTTATTAAGGGTTAAATATCATCTAGGGTATTTAATTGTTTTTTCACGGTGGGCGTGACTAGGTAAAAGATTGGAACGGTGGAGTCGGACAGAAAAATTAGATGTCATAACCGAGATTCGAGCCGCGGATCTTCCGGTCTTCACCCGGTTGGTCCACTGAGCTACGATGGAAACAGTTGGCACAACATTAAGGTGTCCAACTGGGTAATATTTTTCGCTGTAAAATTCTATGGCAGCTAGGTGGAGCTAATGGTAAAATAAGAAAATGGCAAGCTAATGGCCACAGCATATAACAATAGCCCGTGCAGAACAATAACAACTGTGGTAGTTTCCCGTGCCATAGGATTCGTTTCGGTCGTTTCGAGTAGATGCCTTATCCAGAAATTTTTCTTTTATAATTGGTGCCTATATGAGGAGCCGGCTAACACCCAACGGTACAGTTTAGTTGAGTTCAGCAGAGTTCAATGGAGTTCACTGAACAGTGCCGTAAGTAAACCTTCTAAAGATACAACTTTCTGATTCAACTTTCTGTATTCCATTTTACCTTCAATGTAATGTGTAGTGAAACCTTTATTATGCCAAGTGGACAAAAAGTAATCCTTCGTGCCTAAACAGATCTAAAAATAAATGACAGAAAGTAAAAACTCATGTGCAGGTAAATGGCAGAAAACACTCGATAAACATTCCAGTGGGGCTGTCAAATCTAAACGTGCCCGGCGCCAGAATGTGTCACTGAATACTAATTGGCTTAAACATTTTGGCCGTAACTCCTAACACATTTGCGAAGTACCAGCCAGGACACCAATTCCATTACTGTAGAAGTTTTTAGGCTTTTTGCAAATCAATAATGTTACCGAATCGTAAACAAACTTGTCGATCAGTATAGTAACCAATATCGGTTTTCATACCGCTAAAAGTTGGAAAATCTAAAAGAAAAAGAAATACAAAACGCACGATGCGTCCGGTTTTACCACATGCGGCACCGCAGATGGGACATCGGTGGAATGAGATGGCGGGGGAAACCGGGGAACTCAGAAAACCCTCCCCTGCCCAACATGCGCACGCCTGGGATCGAACCACCACCACCCCCAAAGTCATACCAATACACACACGCTGCTAAGAACTGTCTCGCTCAACACTTAACGAATCATGGAGAGAATGACGTAGAACGGATTTTTCTCGAAATTTAACTTTTCTCGGATTCTTCGTAAATAAGCCGGCAGTCCAAACTCACAATTTGGAAACGCGTTGTGCTTCCCCATTCATAGCCGCCTTTATTCTGACCGTTCCATTGTCGTGGAGTGACGTCTTCACAAACTTGAACATGATTCTTCAAGGCGTGCTGCCGCGGCCGGTGTCACAATATATATCTCCTTGATAAAATGCACCAGGCAGTTGTATAAAGTTTCTATTTTTTCGGTAATTAATAATATTTAGTTATATTATCTTAGAAATTATTTGAGCTTTGAGCTCTTGATATTCTTATATTAAATGTGTGAGTTGTAAATTCCTTCAAATTAAAAAAGTATTGTGTGTAACATTCATATGGCTTTTCGACTTGCTATACCTACAAAGGCTCAATAATGTCTTATTCTTTACACATTTCGTTGTATATAAAATAAGGTTGATATATAATATTTCACTTGCTAAATATCAATTATATTTATATTTATGACGTCCCTGATAAAATTCACAATGGAGGTTTAGAAAACTTACATTTTTTGCCCATTAAAAGATGTAGTTGTATTTTGTGAGAAATTAATTGGCCTAGTGCTTAGAGCGTATAAGGATATATTCTTATTTGCTGATATTAAAGCTCTATATTGTTAAGTAATACCTTTAAAATTAGACACTAACGTATAGCACTCACATGGCTTTTCCACTCACACAAAAATTCAATATCAATCTTCCGCTGGAAATAAACATTATGAGAGTCGTCTGAAAACAATAACAAGTTAGTCAGCTGCCCCTCATATTCCAGTTTTATGCAATCCGCATTTTATACCTTATCATGAAAATATCGGCTCCTATACTTCGCTCCACCCAAGTATCCAACATGGATATGTTTATAAGTTTATTTTTGGAAAAGAATATTTGAATACATGTATGACAGAGCACGGAAATAGATTTATGACATTTTAAAGAAATTGCAATAATAATTGTAATAGTAATAATAATAATAATAATAATAATAATAATAATAATAATAATAATAATAATAATAATAATAATAATAATAATAATAATAATAATAATAATAATAATAATAATAATAATAAACTACAGTAACAATAACCACAGTCAAAATCACAATTACCATAATCACAATAACAATAAGAAGAAGAAGAATAAAATACTGATAATTATGTAGACAATGATAAACAATCATAAAGATAAAGATGATGGTGGTGATGGTGATGGTGGCGGTGGTGGTGACGGTTATGAAAGGATCACAATTTAATATGTATATTTGAGATGTTAACCCGCAATGCAACAGAGACGAAGAAGTTGCCGCTATGCAAGGGGCTTTTCTCTCCTCGGCAAACGAATTCCAAGAAATAATTTCGTAGGTATCCAAAAATGCTGATTTTCAGAACCTTTTATTAAAATACCCTAAACACTTATTTTCTGAATAATTCTATACATTTTAGAGGTGGAATTTGATCTGAAAAATTCAATGCCACAGCCGGGATTTGAGCCACGGCCCCCCACCTCATATAACTGCTATGCAGTATGTCGTATAGATGTAATAATGTGAATGTAAGACATTGGTTGTTCTTCTTTTGTTGCGATTGTTGTAGGGAGAATGTGTGTCAATGACAATTGAAAGCTATTGGATGGAGTTGGGCTGCTGTTCATGGAAGGATATCTCCAGGGCAACCGACGCCTCGCTTCGTGCAGTCGTTCGCTTAACATTTTAGTGCCCCGGGTGTTGTCACGCATGGCTTCATATTCTACTCGTACTGTATTTTACTGTAGAGGCGAGACGCTCCCATTCATAATACTCCCAGCGCGCTCCCAACGGTACCTCTGGGAGTGGACACACGGGGCAACCAAGGAAGTGGCTTGCCTGCCTGCCTGCCTTCATTGCCTCTCACGATAAAACATCAAATACGCTACATTTGATACCTTAGGCGTTCTGAAATTGATCTTGAGAGAGAAAGAAATATATAAAATTCCTTTTATGTTCAACCATACCCAAATTTATTAATATATTCATTTTGCCTTCTATTTTTCAATGTTACGTAGCATTCCAAGGTTATCATTTTCATCATTCAGCTGAAAACGAATCGATCGTTTAGCGCCTGCGCAGAACTCCAAATATCAGCTGATGCAATATTGTCACTGTCCTCGGTGAGGTGCAGCATTTTACAATATTTCAGCTATAAAATTAGGTATATGGTCGAGCATAAATTGTCGCATGAAACTTAAGTTTAATGATAGTTAACGCGCTCATATGAAAATTAGGAAACGAGCGAAGTGTCTTAATTACTATCATTATAATGTCGTTGCATAATATACGTATTAAGAAACAGTGACATTACTTACCCTATTTAATTGATTTTTTAATCATTTCTACTTTAAATTCAAGAGATTCCGAGTTCCAATCTCGTCAAGGGTGGGTTGTCGAATAAGTTTTTTCCTTTTATTTCTCTTACTAAATATTTTATAGGTATGAAATCACTACTTTGCACACTTAAAGGTGTTTATACTGTAAACTACCATGCAAAGTTGCAGCAAAATCTGTTTTATAATCTTGAGGGAATTATTATTCAATTACTTTGTGTATTTCATCTTTAAAAAGCTAAACAAATTTATTACATTTTGAAACCAAAAATACCAGTTGAAGCCACTATATAGAGAATGTGCTGGAAAAATTCTAGGATTTGGATTCTGGGAACTTCAAAACCTATATTTTTGGTGAAATATTTCCGCTACTTACTATACGTAGTAGAAAAAGTGAAAAATAGATGTCGTTAAAACACAATATTTGTATGTTGTTTATATTTTGTGAATTATTTGGGAAATGTAATATTCCGATACTTATAATTTTCTCAAATGGGAAATAGTTATTATACCTTTAATCCCTTGGACATGCAAAGTAAACGGAATTTCAAAGCTATCATATAACACCGAGCTTCAAAAATATTGAGTATTATTTAAAGCCTACGGTATTCCTATCTTCACCTTGCACCTAAATGAAAATTGATAGTGGATAGGAATTCGTAACAAAAGTTGGTAATATTACCTAGAGAATTTTACCGGAATGCAACACGTATTTAACAGTTTGTCGCACGTTTGTATGCCTATGGTTCTATTTATCACCGCTAGACAGTGTCTTGATACTTGGGCGATATCCAGACTTAGTAAACATCTGGAGTGTTTATCCCAAGCAACTTTCTCCTGGGTCGCCTCATAACTCTCGCTTGTTTTCGGGCTGGGCAAGGAAAGCTTGGAGGCGAGTTAAACGTCGAGCAGTGGCTAATAAGACATCCATCCGCCACGGACAAATAGCTCCATTTATTTCTTTTATTTACTCTTTCTGCCCCAATCTATCTCTGAGACTCTACACGAGCTGAAAGCAGTTCCTCCTAAGTAGTTCAGTCAACTTGAATATATCTCACATTTCCCTCAGACTAAAGGGCATGTGATAATACTCCAAACGCTTTCTCTCCCATCGAAATTGCCTCCGGTTTTATGTTCAACTGGAGTAAGTTGCGTGAACCGATTTAGAACTTCGAGAGCTTTCAAGTCCAATGAGTGAAAATAGGAAGATTCTATTTATATACACAAAGAATTAAAACTGTAACAGAAAAATAAGAGGTGTGTATTTATTTTTCCAGTATATTCTTAAGTACATATTATTTTGTATACGTTGTAAACTGTAAATGACACAAAATCTTTTTATAACACTCAATTCGTGTCATATAATTATTTTTAATAAACCCTAGCACTAAAATGGGTTATTATGACGGCATAAAGTATGCAAAATTATCATCTTTCTGATACCTAAAAATGCCATTAGTGTGGTTTAATTAGACAAACACATTTTTCATTTCTCCATACAGAAAGCTTTTATATTCTTTTCGTAAATATCTTTTGATTTTTCTTTCCGAGCAGTATTCAGGAAATTAGTTTTTACTGTCAACATTCCTGACCTTCAGCTCTGCATACGCACCAATATGCTGGAATCCGATTATTTAATACTCTGACAAACTGCACTGGTTCGGTTACCTTTTATTTCTCTGTTCTTTGTTTCCTTTACCACCAATCACACAAATATCACATATACAATCAATTTTACCCTTTTCCACAAACTCATTCAAAACTAACAATAAAATCATACATAAATTACGTTATCCTAGCAACGTGACGTAAGCCACGCAACTTCAAAAATAAGCAATGCTTCCAAAACGGAAGCTCGGCGCTTAACGTTGCACTGACTCTCCATGCCCAAGCCACCATATCATTTTGTAGCTTAACGGCTCATTTTAGTAGAAAATGAAACAGACTTCAATATCCTATCTTTTAAAGCTCTGCCTTTCTATTCTAAGTGCAACGATAAAGCGATGTTCGCGTATTGACAATAAATTTCAATTTTCAATTTTTAATAAAGAACATCAAAGAAATATTAAATTGAAACAAATGGATAGATCAGCTGTTGCCAATCATTTCTGGAATTCCCAACATAATATTGGACAAGAGATACAACTATTAAAATCAATTCAAGAATCTTCTCATTTGGATATTTGGGAAAAAAGTACATCATAATAAAGAAAAAGTTGTTAATATTGATATGCCTTGTTTAGACACCATGTTGCAACTACTGACGTCAGAGGAAAAAAGAAGAATGATTCCGAACTCCAAATTTTACCACCAGAGGGCAGAAGATGATTCAACATTACCTGAAGATGAAAGGTTACCTTCCGAATAGCGCTATGCAGCTACAATCAATTTGTTAAGCGACGAGTTTATATATATAAAATTTTAATTTTATTTATGCAGCCATGCATTGTAAATGAAAATACTAGACGAATTTACGTAGCCCTAACATCCTACACATTCGTCATATAACCAAACTGCAGAAAGTAGGATTTAAAAGTAAAATAAACCCTAATATTTTGGTGACATTATGAATCAGACAAAGAAATCTACATAAATGTTGCAACTTGTGTATATACGTGGCTGTTGTGAATGACCGACGGTTTAGCGGTTGTGGTTTCAAGGCCCGAGACAAGCGATCAGGGATTCTTTCCACCACACATTCTCCCTCTCGCAACTAATTGATGATTCCAGAAACCAGACGAGAAGCACGCTACCTCACCGCCATCTGTTAACCACGAAGAGAACCACCTGCACCTGCTAACGCAAATCAAAGGATTGGCTCTTCAACGTTTTTCCTGTTACATGAGCAGTAATTTCGTCAGCGGCTCAGCGAATATCCTGTTACGTCATCAAGAGATTACATAACATCAACTTTTAATTTACATCCACCACCACCTGGGTTCTGTTTTGTTTGCTCTCTTTCTTTCGTTCTGCCTTCCCCTGTTTTGCTTCGTTTGTGGTAAAAATCTGACGTGCTTCGCTCACACGACTTTCTCTACTCTAGCACAAACTATTTCTAGAAATTATTTTATTGCTAATTTTCTTATAGGTACAAGGGGAATATGGAAATACATTAATTACTTAAGCATATTATTGTATTCAACTGTTTAAAAGCTCGTCGGTATGTGATGGCTTTAAAATTATCCGGCCAACATATTAAACAATTAACGACAACGTCCCTTTTGTGAAATATTGGGAAATTCAGACAAATAACAAGAAATATATCGGAAACAGTTCACTACATGACAGATTGACACAAATTGGTCTACCAGTTATGCAAAGGTCATCCAGAAGTCATGATATCTAAAACATATGATATTTTAATCAAAATCGTTTGAGCCATTTTGGAGAAAATCAAACTTTTCGAAAAATGTGTCATAGAAAGCGTCGAGATTTCACCGCAGATATATGTTTTGAGACCCCCTGAATCCAAAAAAACATTGCTACAAAAAGGTCGGCGTGTGTGTGTCTATCTGTGTCTGAGTGTCAGTATGTGTGTCTGTGGATAGCATATCTGAAAAACGAAAAGTCGGTTAAAAACCAAAGTTGGTATTTAAGTTTAATGTCTTTGAAAGATGCGACACGAAGATTTTGAAGAAAATAGCCCCACCTTAAACTACCCTTTACAAGGAAAATTTTTTGAAAATTTTAATTTTCTTGAAAATGGCTCAAAAGATTTTAATTAAAATGTCATATGTTTAAGATATTTGTATGACAAATAAAATGTATATATTGAATTTTCTGGCTATAGCTTATATAGTCCTATTTACTCTGGATGATCTTTGAATAACTCGGAAACCGTAAGAGATAGACAAAATCTTACTATACAAGAAATGTAGGTCTCGCTAAAACACACAATTTAAGTCTGAATAATTTTTTTGTAGAGTGAACCATTTCGGAGATATTCCTTGTTAAATGTGTCAGTTTCGGAAAACAAAACTTTCGTGAAATGGAACATAGTTGTTCATTTTTTATATGTTAAGCGTGCAAAGAGAACGGGATCTCAGAGATTTAAAATATTTGACTATCGCACAAAGCCTTCTGTATTCTAACATTTCCCCTTGCTTCCCATTCCTAGTTGAAGTGCATTGGGAAAAGGGAACTGGCTTCTACAAACAGGAGAACAAGAATTCTCCAGCTTACGTGGTCAAAGAACATTACTTAGGTAAAATTGTTACCCCGTAAATTTAGTGAAATATTTGCAGTAAGTCGGTGTAAGGAGCAGCTGTGCTGAAGTTGAAGAAAGTTCAACTCCTTGGTACTCACAGCTCATTCCTTTTGTTGGAATTGCTTGTATTCATAGACGTTAGTTCAACTTTGGGCTAGAGAATGCACTGCAATATTACTTGCCTGGCCACGACACGCTTTGTATTGGCAAAGATAGTTGCACTGGCAAAACAAAAATATGCACTGCATTCTTGGAAGGCTACTCTATAAACGTGACATAGAAAAGTAAACAGGAGTGAGAACTTTCAAATATTTCCCAATCTTTTAAAGTCGGGCGTTTTCCTTTGAGTGGAACTGAGCACAACTTTGAAGTTTTACAATCATATGACTTTCTCTACTCGCTTAGTTGATTTCTATGATTACAATGGCACAGTGAGCGACATAGCTACGCAATAATACGTGGGCTGCTCCACAACACGACGTAAAACTTACAAGTATTCTGGTCTCCATCATTTTTCCACGACTGCACAATAAACCTGGTTTCAGTTCCCATTTCCCTCCATATCTATGGCAAAACGGGAATATAGCAGGCTTTAGCGATAGTTAAATATTTAAGAGTGGGTCAGCATACGGCAAAAAAGAAACTTTACATTACAGAAAAGCATAGCCATTAAAAATTGATGCTAATAACAAGAAATGTCTCGGAAGTGGTTAACTCCAAAATATATGTTTAACATAAATATTGTGTTGTAACAGATTTAAAGTTTTTTGTGCTGTGACATTTTGTCTATTTCTTACCATTTATCAATTATGCAAAACCTACTCAGAATGAACAGGAGTTCTGAGGACATGTTCAGAAAATTCAAGATATGTTTGTCATAATAATATCCTATACATATGGCCTTTTACTAAAACTTTTTAAAGCCAGTTTGATAAAATCAAATGTTTTGAAAAGTAATTAATGTAGTCTGTGGTGGAAAAAATTTGAAAAACATTCCTTGTCACATTCTTAAAAGATTCTGAGCTTAAATGCAAAGGTTGGTATTTTAAAAATGATTTTCTGCATTCTAAGAGTCTCAAAATATGTATTTCTATGTAATGCAAGCGCACATCCCTCCGGCCTTTATTATTGAGCGACGGAAATACTGGAAAGGACACATTAGTAGGATGGGAAACAATCATCTAGTAAAAAGACTTAAAGAAGGCAGACCTTTAGTTAGGAAAAGGAGAAAAGGAGCCGCCAGGAGACGGATTGACAGCACTCATCTGAGGAATAAAAGAAGTAATGAAAAGAATATTATCCTATACAGGAAGAATAAGAGAAAGAAGAAGTAGAAGAAGAAGTAGAAGAAGAAGAAGAAGAAGAAGAAGAAGAAGAAGAAGAAGAAGAAGAAGAAGAAGAAGAAAGGAAATGAGGCAAATGCGTCATTTAAACTGTCTTAGACCTGAAAGTGTGCAACACAGACTTTTATCTTTGTGTGGTTGGGTAACAATCCCAAACTTTTCTTGAAGTAGGAAACTTCTTTGAGAATCTCGTCTGCTGAGCACACGCCTGCATCAAGAACATCAAGAACAGTTCATCTGTAGCATCGTTGAAGACGCTCTCGCTTCTTCCTTCTCCTTATCTTAGATTTGAAGCTAGCTGAAAGATTTCTTTCACGTTGAAAAGTCTAATGGTACTTGAATAAAGTACCTTTTTACTTGCTCCATATTTTTCCTTTCTTTTATGGCACTTATCCGTTGTGTTTTGGGCTGCAGTTTCTTGCTACACTTGAGTGACTCTTATTGGAGTGGAATGGATCACCAACTCTGTGTTTCTCTCTCTTTACATTTATGAATTATCGCAGTCCCGAGTTCTCTCACGTGGTTTTGTGTTCTCTGGGAATATACAGCGACGGTTTTCCTTCCTAAAGATTCATACCGTGTTTCCCTGCTATTCAATAACGGCACCAGACCGGAGCAGTTGGCGTTCTGACTTCGCAATTTAAGGGTCTCAGATTCGTTTCTTGCCTGGGTTAAGAGGATTTTTCTTCAACTAGAACCATTCCTTCCACCCCACAGAATATAAATACTAAACCTAACAAAATAAAACTTTAATGGGTAATTGCGACTGTTGTTTGGGGCCCAAATTTGATTTTAGATTTCTCACTACTGCATAATATAGTAATACGAGCTTTGTATGAATAATTCATGTAAAATTGTTCACCTATGCCACAAAGTTACGTACATATTACAAACATAATTACAATTTTCAAAATAATCACTGTTATAGGAATACGAGTATTCATTTTCATAGACTATTTGGGCAAAAGCCAAGTTACATTTTATTTGCCATGAATATATGATAAATATATATTTTTGTTTACTTAATTGACAGATTTGTATTTGCTAATAATAAATTCTATACACAATACTGATGTTAATACACTTGGAGATATGAATTAATTTGTGACATGTGGGGCATTATGAATTGTAAAACCTGTTTTAAGAAAAAATTTTATTCTAAAAACTAATTTAAAATGTTCAGAAGCATACATACGAAAGTTGGCAGCACCCACTACATGTGAATGCTTTCTCCAATGACCACATTAGGAGCGAAATAAAAAAATTCGAAAAATATAAGTTGTATCGTTTCTATGAGTTTAATGGGTCGACGTTGCCTTGCAGCACCTTCTGCAGAACCTTTAAAGATGGCTGCGCATGAAAAATAATTGTCACTTTGTGGGGGAAAGGTTCAGTATGATCATATTACAGAATTTTTTAGCATTTTCACTTTCTCTACTACGTTTAATAAAGTAGAAGTATTGTATTAAGAAAATTTAGAAGAAGGTCCGTGTGTGTTTGTGTGTGTGTGTGTGTGTGTGTGTGTGTGTCACAATCTGTGGACAGCATAACTCAAAAACGAGAAGTCGGTTAAAAGTCAAAGTTGGTATTTCAGTTGAATGTCTTTCAAGGATGCGACATGAAGATTTTGAATAATATTGCTCCAGCGTAAACTACCCTTTACATGGAAAATTTTTAAAAAGTTTTGATTTTCTTGAAAATGGCTCTAACGAGTTTGATTAAAATCCCATGTTTGAGATATTTTTATGACAAATGAAATGTACATCTTGAATTTTCTGACCATAGCCCCTGTAGTTGTATTTAACCTGGATCACTTTTGCTTAACTGGTAATTTTTTTTTTTTTTTTTTTTTGTAGAATGAACTATTTCGGAGATATTGCTTGTTATTTGTGTTAGTTATGGAGAAGTTATTCTTCGGTCAAAGGGAACATTGTTATTCAACTTTTATATTTCAACCGTGCAAAGAGAACGTAATTTGAAAGCTTTGAAATATTTGACTATCGCCCAAAGTCTACTGTATTCCCATATTTTCTTTGTACCTACAAGGAAATTAGCGATAAGATAATTTGTGCTAATGATTATCTCAACTAACACGAAGAAGATATAGGAATAACAGTTTGTAAGAATAGTTCGAGAGTAGAGAAAGTCATGTGAGTGCAACACATCAGGTTTTTGGTTATGAACTCAGCAGGTAAACTTGTAAAATCAGAACCGTTAGAATCAGTTTTAGAAAATTACCAACAACGACAATGTTTCTGCAGTTTCTGAGGGAAAGCTCAGAAGAAAAGGAAGAATCAGCAACAGTAGACTTAACAGAGAGTCAAACACATTCCTTCTGGAGCACAAAGCGGAATGACATCGATATCTCTATTTACTTTACTGACGCTAAACAGGAATTACTCTTATGAAAATATCAGTCAGTCTCCTGTGAAAAGCCCGGCGTTCTTTCGGGAACTTTCCATTGCCAGCTAGAAGCTCTAGGGACCAGGTTTGGTGTGTTGATTGAAAAACGATGGTGTACTTTACATTCTCATCTCATTTAAACCACAAGATTCTGCTTGCCTCTTCTGCAAACTTTAGTTTGATTAATGAGGAACTGGTAGAGAGATTCTGCAAATTCTCATCGGGAGCCTATCTACTTGTTTGCTCGCCGTCTGTGCCCAAAAAGGCATACATCTGAGCAACTGTTTTGAAAGCACTGTTACTCTGAACCCCTTTGTCCTGCAACCACAATATCATATTCTAATCGTGGGTTTATCTACTTTTAAATTACTTTTTTCATTACTTCCAAAATAAAAATAATAATTCATACGATTTTACAACTGAAATTAATAGAAAATAGTAGCGAGTAAACATAGCGCGTATAACAGAGTTAAGTTGGCAACGTGACTAGCAGAGGAACGTTTGCGCGGAAGTTTACAGAACTCTGGCTACACTAAGTAGAATATCTCTCCTCTCCCCTAAGTTTTGCACTGGTGAACAGAGTAATTAGTCGTTTTTATAATATGGTGTCAGAAGTGGGATCTATGGAATTGTTATTTTTTACTATACTATAATAGCTAGGGCACTTTATTTTCAAAATCAATAATGAAAAATGTTTAAACGTTACTGTAATGCGTATGTACTCTGGATCCATATGGTCAACTTTACTGGAGGACAGATGATCTGTTAATAAATCCTTCTCTCTTGGAATTAGTGTCCAGTTACATTCCGTAGTGCAGTAAAGTAGGCTAATGCCAAGCTCGTTACGCTGCTTAGTTTCACTTTACGCAATAAAGCGGATAAAATGAATTACTTTGTTGTGGTAATCCTGTGGTCGCAGGCTTTTTCTCTGGTACGCCGGTGGTAACATGGGCCAGCAGAATAAATCACTACAGATATTCCACATGTCTTGGACACCGGGAAATTTGGTCCAGCACTGCCGAGGTGGAAATATTCCGCAACATGGCCATGATATAGATGACAGGTTCATTAATGGAGGTTGGTAGCTGCTTCCAGCACATCCATCTGACTACTAAACCAGAAACCTGGAGATAAGGGCAAACATTGTCCATTCCTTCATTGTCTATTTACCGCATTTTGTTCTTGTTTGCCTCGTTTCCTAAACGCGGGTGAGAAATTTTCTAGTAATGAATTGCAAGCCAGGAAATTGGAATTATGCAGGGATTTTGCACACCAGAATTAGTTTTAAACCTCGGGGCATTAAGGCAAAACTTCGATAAACCGGCAGATAATTTACCTCAAGCTTAACTTTTCAACTAGGATGCAATTATAAATTTTGTGTGCAGTACTTACACGAGGTATTTAAACGCTGTTGTTGTTGCATGGCAGTAGACTAACTGGAGGGCTTAGCTCACCCAAAAACTACCAAAAGTTTGTTAAGTCTAGCACTGGCTGTTTTGAATTTCATTAGCTTGTTACCATTAATAAACATTAAAATGAAGTTTACTAAGGAAAGACTAACCAAAAATTATTTTCTAGTTACTTTCTTTATTACTTATAGAAAACAGCGTAAGGATTGTATTAAAAATACACATATAGATGTATATGTAATCACTTCGGCACATTAGATCTTTTTTCCCTGCGTCGAATGTCCTCAATTGCCAAAACACATATATGAACTTATAGCCCTAGTATCGTGTATGTTTTGAGGTCCTTTGTATACAAAAGAAAGCATTTCCAGAAAAGATCAACTGTGTGTATGTGCACCTAACCTAAAAGGAAGTCTGATTCTAATCGCGTTTACGATAATGTTGCCAACCTTGGAATATGCATTCACGCTAGATTAAATTAAACAACTCGCTTGAAACAGCACAATTTAAATTTTATTTTCAGTTTGTGTAGTACATTTAGCTTATAAAATACAGATGTTTTCAAGTATTCCACCAGTTTCTGCCTTTCTTATGTATATTTTTCAAAAACTTCACCGGTCTGTTTCGAACCTTTCATATGGGAGCAAGTAAACGATAGTGTGGCTCAATAAAATAAAAATAACCCTAACATAACAATTAAGGAAAAATTCGGTCTGATAACCTCTCATTCCCTCGTGCGGGATCAAGGAATGAAATATTAAATGTTTGAGCATACAACCTTCACGGAACCACAATATCATAACAGACTTTACAGCACTCCTAGGCGGAAATTTATCTGCTTCTACATTACTTTTACCATTACTTCTTACTAGATATTGAAATCGGGAGAAATTTTCAGCGAGTAATATTGGAGGTAAGTTGGCAATATTTGCGCGAATGTTTACAAAACTCAGGTTACACTACTGAAATATCTCTCCCCTGCCCTTCATTCCCCTTAGACTTTGAGCTGGTTAGCAGAAAGTATGTAGGCATTCGTATACAAAAAATACAACACAAGATTTTCAACAAAATTTCCTAGTCTTTCATGTGGAATATTTTTGAACATTTTGGATTTTCAGAAAAATGGTTATAATGCTATTGATCCAAATCCAGTGTTTTAAAGATATTCACATAACAAATAAATCTTTTATTTTGGATTCTCTGGAAATAACCTGTTAAATCCTCTTCAATTGGAAGGAATTTTCAAATAAGTATGACGCAATCCGCCGGCCGCCCGTCAAGGAGAACCTGGTGTTAGCTATCCACACAACTGCTTGTAAACACGTGATCGACGGCAATGAAACAGTCAGAATAAAGCTATTCCAGACAGTATTCACGTGTTTCTTTATAAGAAGTTTGAAAAAAAAAACGTTTATTTCCAGAAAAATCGGTGCCGCGTCATTCTCTGCTGTGCTTTTTTATATGAGCGAACCGTACGGTCCGAGGAGCGAGAGCTTTTAAGTGTGTGCTGAGTCAATGTTGAGAGAACCATGTTTTAGATAGTGTATTGTCGGAGCCAGTTGATTCTGAGACACAGAGAGTAGTATTGGGGAACTGTGTCAAAGTTACGACATGCTGTGAGTTACAAGGTCATGACGAATTATAAGTGTGTTAACGATAAAAAAAGAGGACTGTGTTTCGTGATTAAGTGTTAGAATACAAATAAAGTGATAGAAAAAATAATTGGGCTTTTAATTTGTCATAATATTTAATAGGACATCAGGCACTTCCGATATATCCATTATAATTGGGTATTAATCAATGGTACAAACAAGTAATGTAAGATCTTAACTAGTGATTTTTAATTGCATTAACTGTGTTCCCAAGGTCGCGGGTTCAAATCCGGCCCAGACCGATGGTTTTTAAGTGTGCTTAAAACGACAGCTCCATGTCAGTAGATTTACTGGCATGTAAAAGAACTGCGGGACAAAATTCCGGTACACCGGCGACGCTGATGTGATCCTGGCAATTGACAGCGTCATTTAAGAACAAACT
Organism: Tenodera sinensis; assembly: GCA_030765045.1. Classification (NCBI taxonomy): domain Eukaryota; kingdom Metazoa; phylum Arthropoda; class Insecta; order Mantodea; family Mantidae; genus Tenodera; species Tenodera sinensis. The sequence continues at coordinate 21,993,845 of CM060967.1, read as the reverse complement.
AAGAAGAACTGTCTGAATTAGTATGAAATATGACCAATGCAGCTAATATTACCAATTTGTTCCCCTGCTAGTAATTAAGTTTTCCAAGAGATGGCACCAGCACGTCAAATCACGAAGTTGTAGTCTTCTTAAACAGCGCCACTTGCGGTGTAATTTGAAAACCTAGCCAATGGAACAGGAATATGAGTTTTTTGAACGGACCGAGGAGTAGTTATATCCTAGTGTTGGTATATGCTTTATTTATTTCCTTGCATGTAATTAGTGATTATTGTTCATGTAACATATATTATAGTTTATTTCGTGATCTTTTCTGTCACAAGAATTTTCAAGTAGTAGTAGCGTTTAAAGTAAGCCATTACTTATGTCAAATAGACGTAGTATATGGTTAATTATATAGTTTTCCTTTAGTGAGCACCATAACCACGAAAATAAAAAGTTCAAATTAAGATTGCCATGTTTTCATCACCTACTTTACGCGCTTTCTTTCATTTTATGATAAATAATATCCAAGGAGTATATTTTAATTTACCATTGGAGAGAATGTCGCACGAATGTATTATCTGAGATTCTTCTTAGAATGCAACGTTCCATACCTGATCAGGAATTTAATTTGCTTCTGAAATGCTGTATTATAGATGGCACGCAAATCGCTTTGTATTCCACAAGTTTATGATTATGCTTGTTATCAATTCCAATACTTATGGTTAGATAGATGGTATTTGTAATGTCAAAATACCACAAACATTGGACCGCAGACATGTGGAAATTGGACTGACTTCTGGGCTGACAAATTGCTGCTCCACAGACGAGCAACCCTAGAAATAAAACATCACACTGCCATACATTACGTCAGACAAGTGCCGAGGTTTTCTTCTGACTTCAGCTGTCCACTTTTCAGTGGTTCCTTCTAACTCCTGCCCACCACAGAGTCTATCCTTCAACTGTCCATCTTTTAAGCCAAGTTTGTAACTTTTTGTTTTCTCTACGTAGAGTAGATAGAAGTATTGCATTCAACGCAAAAATTTGATTACACGATTTCACCCAAAATACATGACTTTAAAGAAATTCCCTTATCTCATACCAACATTTACATGGATGCATTTTTACAGCATTGTAGCAAACTTAACTTTCTACGTGTTGGTGTGACTGAAGCAGAATATGCTTTTGCTAACTCACGCGATTTAACTGTTGTCGGTGAAACTATATGCATCGACAATGAGACGATTCTTTTAGACTGCCCCTTTGTCGTTGTAGCAATGAGTTCTTCATCTCTGGGTGTGCGTGGGTGTTTCGAAACATGACACTGATTTCGAAATTAAGACCTTTTTAATGAAGTATATGTTCAAAATTCTTTTCCTAGGGGATAATTCCGACCAATATATGGTTTTGTATAAAGAATTCAGCAATCCACATTAAATCTATATACCAATACACCTTAAGACACTTTCTCTTTAGCCGTCGAATTTTAAATATTTTTATGTAACACCACCAGTTTCGACTTACTGGCGAGCAGTCCGTTACTGGAGTGTACAGATGCGACGCTATCCAAAAAGGGTGCGTTGGCTTCGCCATTTCCACTTACGGTTCGTTTTCTCCCTATATGTATTAATATTTACTTAAAATCATTACGATAGTTATTATCATCATTAAATGATCTCTTCCCCTTTACTTTAATTAATTAATCTTTTTAAAGTATCAAAGTAAATTTCAGTATTAACATTTTTATTTTCTCAAAAGTGGCTCTAAGGATTTGGATTAAAATGCGATATGGTTAATATATTTTTATGACAAATAAAATGTAGACCTTGAAAGACAAAGATTGTTAAATGATTTATTGCTCTATAATATGCACACATCGGTCCTTGCTTTCGTTATAAGTCGTAATAAACTACGTGTACCGGAAGGTCTATCTAGAAAGTGATCAGATTAAACTTAAAATTAAGGATTTCGTTCACTGGGAATGTCCTTAGAAGTCCTCTTTGGTCTGGATGACTTTTGCATAACCAATAAATGGTAAGAGATAGAAAAAATAGAAAGATCTAGATCTTGTCAAAATACACAATTTATGTCTAATTCAGTTTTTTGTGGATTGAACAGTTTTGGTATATTCTCTGTGCTACATTAACTATTAATCACTGTTTGAATGTCTATATCTATTACACCTGATAAGGAGTATAGCTTAATACTCACACAACAATCATGCTTCAAGGGCACAACACAACAATGACACAGAGTTACCGCCCCTAATATTGATGACAATGCATTTACTATCTAAATCGACGAGACATTAAGGAAAGCCTTAGCGAAAGCAGTTTGCTGTTAACCAAGACTCCTAATCTTGTGTTGAATTTACGAACCTGTGCACAAACTGTGGTTCAATATTCGTATAGAATAAACAAAAAAGTGAATAAAAGGTATGGTATATGGGCCATAACTTTAAGAGATCGCTAAAACGGAGTTCATTTTTTCTTTTTCTTTCCTGGCCATGCAAAGAGAACGGAATTTCAAGCATACGCTAGTGACCAACTCTTAAAAGGCATAGTTGCAATGAAATATGTAATCAAGTAATGTATATAAATGGGTTTTCTCAATTTAAGATAAAATAGATAGAAGAATACACGTTTTAAATAATAATTTGCTGCAGAACACACACAAACACATTGCACAAATACATACACCCATATACACATACACATATACGCAAGAAAGGTCCATAATAGTGCGGTTTTGGTTTCAAAACGAAATTCAGGTCACACAGCCTAGTTGGCAATGAATCCATATTTCTGGAAAATGATATGCGAATATTTTCAAAAAAATTGTATCCATTAATAATAAAATACTGTGAATACTTATTCATACTTACTGACTTTATATAACTTTAAAGACCCAAGAAATAGATAAAATACCGTAGACATTAACGAAGGTTTCAGAATATACGATATATACCAGATACACGTTTGACCTAAACGATAAATTCTCCAGCGGAGGGAGAAATAAAACATGAATTTAAATACTTGTCGCAAGAAAATGTTAAATTCTATAAAAAGTAACCTAAAATATGTTCATTTCGATTAGTGTAGCTCGAACTTAGCACTGCCAACTGAGGAAAACGAAACCCAAGAATTACATTGTTTGATCTCTTGCAGCACAAAACCGATTTATAATCGCAAATAAATCTCACTTTATCTTTAACATTTACAAATAACATTTCTCCTGGAAAAATATATTAATTATTAAAGAACAATTGTTTGAAAAATGCTATTTTGACTATTAATCGATTGTAATGTGTAATCAATTGTTTTTCAGCGATTTATGGGATACAGTTGGTGACACTGGCTGAACAAAGGAACGACCAGGTTAAAATTTGTATATGATAACCATTTATGTGTGCAATAGGCTAAAGTTTAATTTAGTGCGTCATCTATGTTACATAACCTTGTTAGTAGCAAAATGCACTTTTGATATAACTATTACTTCTTTTCTAATTATTTCGTCAAACCTTTATTGTCATTTACGTAAATTGCATTAAAAATTATAAGTAATAACAATAAGACCTGATATAACGAGTTAGGTTCCTTAAAACTGCCGGGCAGTATCTTGTTTTAATGAAAAAGTTTCGTATGTCGTACAGCGCGGCTTTAAGAGATCCTGTAAGCTGAATAATAACTAATGAAAGTTAATTTTCTATCTCATTCTCGTTTCAGAACTCTTATCTTACTTCGCAGGCTTTTATATTGTGTCGTTGCAAGTTTTAGTTGAAGCACTTTTAAGTTAAATATCACTTGTATATTAGAAAGTTTCTTGGAAACTTTCAAGAATGATAATGGAATACACTGAGTTAAGTATCTGAATGCACAAGTATTGGTTTCTTGACAGTTAAATGAGAGTTGATTACGGATGTTCGTTCTCTCGATTGCTTGAATATACAGGACGATGAAATAAAATGTATCCTACTATAAAAAATGTGATGTGTTGCACTCACATGACTTTCTCTACTCTTGTACTAACGATTCTTACAAACTCTTATTATTACATCTTCGTATTACTTGAGATAAATATTTATAAATCCCGTTCTCTTTGCACGCTTAAAAAATGAACAACGATGTTTTATTTCAAGTAAGTTTCAAGTTTTCGGAATCTGACACAAATAACAAGGAATATCTTCAAAATGGTTCACGCTACAAAAAAATTTATTCAAACATAAATTGCGTGTTTTAGTAAGATCTACATGTTTTTTATATTAAGAATTTGTCTATCTCTTACGCTTTACGAGTTATTCAAAAGTCATCCAGAGTAAACAGGACTACATAGGCTATAGCCAGAAAATTCAAAATATACATTTCATTTGTCATAAAAAATTATACATATATTATATTCCTTATAATGAAATGTAAACCGGCTTGTGCCTTTACTGTCTGCTAGTGTAGCAAATATTTATGTATATTCTGTGGGGTAACAAATACTATCTTGTGTTACACAGTATTGCCAACCAAAGCTAAAGCCTTCTGTGCAAGTATGTAGTTCTATAAATTATATGTGTTGACTTAACTTCAAGGACTTTGTAATTAGTTTCTAAAATGTATTAATTTTTGCAATTAATTCGAAGGTGTTTTATGACTACAGAATTGGGCTTTTCAGTGATGAAAGAATTGCTGCAATCAGTTGAGTGGTTTTAGAGATAACCCTGCATACAAGAATTTTTTGTGTCTTTATAATATCTGTATATCTAAAGAATATGTTTTAAAAATTTAAACAATACCTACAGATTCAAAACACTTTGTTCAGGGTTCCTTACACCGTAATAAGGTTCATCGAGTATTCCAAAATCGTTTTCGATTTATTAAGGTTCAAAATGTATTCCTTGATGCCAGCTTGTTCGGAAGTGTTCAGCACATAACCTCAAAATGCTGTAAATGTTCTCTTGCGTCTAGACACGCCTGGGTGCTCACGAAATGAATATCCTGCGCTGTCATTACTGAGCAGAACACTTCACTATATATACATGCATTACAGATAACAGTCGACAAATTAAACTTACTAGAAATATCTTATAAATAATATTACTAACTTTAAACTCACAGTAACATACATCAGATGCTCTTCTTTCTCATTGTTACCAGCTTGCATCATTTACCGCTGATAGCGCCACATGCAAATATTGTTCTCTTAGCATATTGTCCAATGGTGCTTTAGCAAATCTGGTGTCTTCCAATCAGAGTAAGTATTCTGTCCAGTCTGTTATATGTTGTATTAAAGCAGTTCGAAATTCATATTCCTTATTTCGAGGTTTTTGAAAACAAATGTCATTCAAAATTAATGTAAACGCCGAAATTTAATATGTTAGTTCCTTCAATGTGTTTCTGCAAAAGAGTTTTGTCGGAATGCAGTTTGAGGTTGGAATAGCTTTCCTAGCTTCCAGCTTTAAGCTTCTATATCTTCTCTCGCGTCCCCTTGTTTAAAACACGTGTGCTTTTACTTGTTGCTTTACTTTGTCAAGTTATCTAAAGAATAAGGAGAAAATTTTAAACAGTGCCTCGAGTGAAAATAGAAGATCTAAAAAAAGTGAGAAAGTCGGAAAATCCTCATGTCGAGAGTGCGTGTTGAAGTGGTTTAAGCAAACACGGGACCAAAACATTCCTTTAAGTGGTTCTCTTGTTCGCTTCAAAGCAAAATTTTACACACACACACGCACGCACGCACGCACACACCCACACACACCCACACACCCACACAGACATATACTGCGGAATAGTAAATGTCTTACAGGAGATTCACATGCGCGAGAAGATGCGAAGGGGCACCGAGGCGCAGAGGGCTGAAATGCTCCAGTACCAATAGACAAAGCTCAGCACCCTCAGCAGGAACAACCAAATCACCAGAAACTACCCCGTTATGATGGTGTTCTTTTGGGCGTCACGTGGGCATCCGCGCTTTCCACTTCATAATCGTATCTGGCACTCTTTCTTCCATATACATACCAAACTAATTGTTTTTCCCGAGTTTCTTCTAAAATAGTTTGTTCTGTATTGACTAATCTTGTAATTAATTTTTTATACTTTTTACAATCTAGATTTAATTGCAGATCTCCGTATCTCCATTATTTTCCAGACTTCACATCCATATAAAAGTGTATATTTCGTCATATTATTGTTTTCGTTTTATATTTCAGATCTTTTAGCCATAACAGGAAATTAAAGGCTCCGGTAATTGTTTTCGCTTGAATTATTCTTCAATTTATCATTTTCATGTATGCCAGAAGTACCCAATTTTGCTCCCAGATTTCTTTTACTTGAACATCTGAACCTATTTAGGGTTTCTCTAAAGACACAGAATATTAAAATAACAACTAACCTAATACAAGAGTATGAGATGGGTAGAAAATGTAACTAAGACAATAAAAAATAACAGCAACAATCGTATAAAACATAAATATAAAGCTATTAATTTAGACAAAGTAATTAAAGAATATTTTATCAATGACGCAATGACCGTACTTGCTAAAATATTTGCAAAATCCAAATCTTTACCAATTATTACCAGGTTATCTATTTCTCGAAATATGTTACTAACTTGCCATAGACCAATAATAATCTGGCCACGTATAGCTTCTGGTGTGAAACAAGCAACAGTTTTAGTTTAATCAGTAACGATTTAGAGAGCCATTATACGTAATCAATATTTTCCTTTCATGCCGATGTGTCATAGCTTATAACTATATCCATCCAGTAGCATGAGTGCCGCTCAGTTATTGGAGAGGGGTAAAGAAAAGGAAAAGAGGGGAAGTTACAAAGGCCTCGCTAAATAATGGTACAATAGTATTGAAAATCATGTGTCCTCACACATTTTTTCCTTCATATTTTCTTCTTTCGTTTAGTTTTTCTTTAGAAACTTGCCGCGTCAGATTTCATCTCCGTTTTAGGGTGGTAGATAATTCTTCCGGGTTTAGTGGTTGAGAAATAAGGAAACGCGTAATATAAAACTTAGGCTGCTGCTGCTCAAAGGAAAAGGTAACAATAAAGGCTGTTTATTGCCCACACCGCGTGTGCGCCTAAGGTATATGCAACAGTGTCTACTTCCTCCCCATGTCCACAGTTTGGGCGCTTTCCCAAGTAAACCTCCATGAAATATTAAAAAGACGCAGACCTTTACTTTGTTTTATCATTTCCGAAAGCTGTTATGCTGTGGCTGCGGCAAAACTGTAACGTTGCACTTGGACATAAAAAGAAACAGCGAGGAACCTGTAGCAATAACATTTTCAACGTAATATAAGAATCTAACAAGACCACAGCAGTCGAGTCCTTAACCCCTTATTATCCTCTCTGATGTCTAGGCGGCGAAAGTGCCGCAGTTGTTACATTTTGCCTAAGATTTGATACTGAGACACGTTTTAAGTCAGCCAAAAGTAACAAAAAAGAAAAGAAAAAGAAAAGACAGTAAACTCTGAACTGTAAATTCTTCCGTATATCATTTATGAACTTACATAAAAATTATTCTTACGAAAGTTCATTTTTACTTTCTCTACTGGTAAGTAGGGGAAGTATTGTATTCCACCCAAAAATTCTATGTCGAGATTTCACTGGAAATGTATGTTTTGAGACCCCCTGAATCCAAAAAAAAAAGCATTTTTGCAAAAGGTCCGTGTGTGAGTGTGTGTGTGTGTCAGTCTGTCAGTCTCTCAGTCTGTGGACAGCATAGTCAAAAACGAAAAATCGGTTAAAAACCAAAGCTGGTATTTAAGTTTAATGGCTTTCAAGGATGCGACACGAAGATTTTGAAGAAAATAGCCCCACCCTAAACTACCCTTTACATGGAAAATTTTTGGAAATTTTGATTTTCTTGAAAATGGCTCTAACAATTTTGATTAAAATGTCATATGTTTGAGATATTTTTATAACAAATGAAATGTATATCTTGAATTTTCTGGCTATAGCCCCTGTAGTCGTATTTACTCTGGACGACTTTTGCATAACTGGTAAACCGTTAGAGATAGACCAAATTATACTATACAAAAAATGTAGATCTTGCTAAAATACACAATTTATGTGCCAATAAATTTTCTTGTAGGGTGAACCATTTCGGAGATATTCCTTGTTATGTGTGTGAGTTTCGGAAAACTTAGAACTTTCGTGAAATGGATCATGGTTGTTCATTTTTTATATGTTAAGTGTGCAAAGACAACAGAATCTCAAACATTTGACTATCGCACAAAGCCTACTGTATTCTAACATTCCCCTTGCACCGACACGGAAATAAGCAATAAGATAATTTGTACAAATGTTTATCTTAACTAACACGAAGAAGATATAGGAATAAGAGTTTGTAAGAATGGTTAGTACAAGAGTAGAGAAAGTCATGTGAGTGCAACACATCAGATTTTTCTAGTACTTATGGCAACAAAAACGACAAAATGTTTGCATAAAAACACAGTTCTTTTACTGGTATTAACGCAGTCTACAGTCTTTCGTGATAATAAACTCACAACTGTTTTCTTCTCGTAACCTTGGCTCACTCTTTTGTTTTTCTTCCCTTGTTCTGTCTGCCATTAACTGCTGCGTTATCTTTCTTTCAACGCGATTGTACACACACACACACACACACACACACACACACACACACACACACACACACACACTCGCGCGCGCACGCATCCATGTTTATAACTAACCATTCGTTACCTCGCCTCCTTATATAACCAGGATGACGTCACACGTACCTTTCTTGAACTTCTACAAATACAGTGGCCGCTGGACTCTTCTCGAATAATCCAGAAAACCCCCTTGACGCGGCGCGCTCATTTGTCATGTGTTGCTGCACGTCCAGACCGTCCTTTGTTGTGCCCCGCGGCATTATTTTAATCCAGATGAAGCTTTGCAGAACAATTGAATTATATAATTGAAAGAGGTCTTCGGTAGGACCCGCCTTCAACTGTTGACTTTTCTATGTCAAGTTGTTAGGTATACGGTGATGTATTAATGAAATTCTTCTGTGGGGGGGGGGGGGAGCTAATGTTCACCGGATGTTTCTACAGCGTGCAGTGTCACTTTTTATGTAATACGTGTAACAACCTATATTCTAGTAATAAAACTTCCCTAGCTGTATTCACATCCGTGACTGATATTAAACATTTTTAGCTCCAGCCTTAGAGATATGCCATATTTCGTTTTCTACGCTTCTGTCACTTCTGTTGTCGCTCAGTGGAATCTTATGTCTGTCACACATCTTCCACTTTTATTATTTTTTCTATGACTGTATCCTTCAGCAGCATACAGCAACAAAAACTGCCGTATCCCGCCTTTCCTTTACAGTGTGTCTCATAATATAATTCTTGTTACCAAAATTTATTTTTTACATGCAGAATTTTTTTATACATTTTTAAAAAGAATAATTAATATAATAATGTACTGTTTTTATGACATTTTAGACTATTAAAACTTGTTTTAAGAAAAACTTCACTGTGTCAAAATTTCCTTCCTTTGGATTGTTACAAAGGTAATAAAAAACATAATTTTAAAAAGACAACTCTATTGTTCAACATCTGTTAGAGGAGATCGATTTTGATTATATCCAATAAAATTGATGTAAATAGAATTAGATATTGCAATGAAATTTGGTACACACATTTTTTTTAGCCGCAAGTAGTGCCTGTGCAAAAAATTAAGTCTCTTACTTCAATATTTTAGAAAATCAGCTTTTTCACTTCGGTGTACCCTTAAATACCAATTTGTTTTGAAATCTCGGCATAGAATTTTTGGGTAGAAAAGAATGCTGCCTCTATTTGGTATAACTATGTTTAAGAAAGTAAAACTGTAAAAGTATTGCATTTTCTGATCAATTCTGCGAGTTCCTTTTGAGTTTGTATAATTTTGTAGAACTGGTAAACCTTAAGATTTAATCACAAACTTGCTACACAAGCATTATAGACCTATTAAAACACAATATAGGTGAAGTAGTTTTTCGTGTCATTAACCACTTCCAAGGTATTTCTTGTTATTGGTTTGAATTTTCAAATACTAAATGGTTATTCATTCTTCTGGTGGTTACGTAAACAGGCCCTAAAGACCTAGCTGACGACGGGCCCTTAACCCTAAACTCTCACTCACTGGTCATCATGTAAAAAATGGAAATTCAAATCTATCATATAACAAATCACTTTTTAAAGACTTCAGTGTTGATTCAGTCTAGGAAAAAGCCCTCGAGGGTAAAATGAAATATACAGTTATAAACACATTTCTCCAAGCATGACGTATGCAGAATAATAATGTTAAGAATATGTTAACGAGAATAAAGAGTTGTTCAGAGAAGGTCACTGATATAACAAAAGGTTTTGTTTCTTTTCTTGAAGCAGGTTGAGAAAATAAGCAGTTCCAAGAAGTCGTGGGGTTACTAAAGAGGGCGTTGTGCTTGCTTCAAAGGATTTTTTTATATGTTTTCGTGAACGAGAGACGTTTTGTATTTTTTGTCGTATGCTAATTATCTATTCTTCCGAGTTTACAAACAGGTCTACTTACAATAACGAAAATTAAATGGACAAAGGCAACGCAGGACAATGGCAAATAACCTATCCCTCGTTAGGCAGAATTAAAGACCCGTGAGACGAAAAATGTTAAATAAAAAGCTTTCAGTAACAAAGATCCTGGCTTGAAGAACATTCCTTTGTGAGAATATTTTATTAGTTCATTAGCGTGCTTGCCAAACTCCCCTTTTAAGGTTACAATTTCTTAAGAAACTTTGTGTTTCTCGCATGAACTTGAGCCAAGCAAACAGAAAGGCTGGTTTGACGTTCAGGACACAATAGCAGAGTTGAGGTAAAACATTCACTGTGGCCTGAGATTGATGTGGTCACGTGATCATTTCTTCTGGCGCAGCGCACAGGGAGCCGTTAAGCGTTTAATTCTCTCCACAGGCCGCAATCTCCAAATTTATGGACCAGTAGATACGACATGGTTAACACAACTCTCGCTAGTGATCATTTACTAGTTTACAAAATAATGTAATCACTAAATAATGATCTTAACTGCCCCATAGCTTACAAAAAATACTTAGAGAATGTCTGTGGAAGAGATAGCGTCCTTTATGTCACCAGTGTTGAAGTAAAGTTTTATTTTACGAGTGGGAAAGCGAGCCCGTAGGCTACTTTTATCCGTTATTACTATATTATATATAGCTACCCTTTATTTTCCAGTTTTATGCAATCCGAATTTTATACTCTAACGTCAAAACATCAGCCCCTATGATACATTTCATCCAAGTATTTAACATATACGTATTAAACGAAAAACTTGAAGAGGTTGTTTGAATCCCCTGCACGAACTAATTTTTTTACTGTGTAATATTTACTAATAATATTTGTGTTTAAAACTGCTATTATTTTAACTCGTAATGTTCCATTTTATGGTATTGTATAAGAGGATATCTCTCCTGGTATAGAAGCTGAGCTGCTTGTACTTGGCTCTTGCTTCTCCGTGGATCAAAAGCATATCAGTGTACTCGTCTGTTGAATAAGGTGTGACAGCATACACGTGGAGAATACAGGGAGTCGGCATTAATAACGGAATAACGTTTATCGTGAACACGGAACGTAAACAAGGGAAATGGTATAAATCTGCAACTACCAGTCTTACAAATCAAGCACTTATCTTTATCGTCTTCATTTTGAAAACAAAAATATTAGTCCTCCCATTGCATTGTATGTAGTACTATTATACTCCACGCCATTCGCCTCTGACTAGCAGGTCTGGTTCTGCTTGCCTTGGCCACTGATGGGGGTAAATAACATGTGTAGGGGATGTGAGCGTGGGCTCGCTTGTTGAGTATCCCTATTAGTCAGGTTATTCTAGCCGAAACAGTACTTTTCACCCCTTATGTAGTATATAGAGAAAGTTGAAAGCACTAGATGTAAAATTTTGAACCAGTCAATGTACTCCTATGGGTTCGTAATGTTTCTTCACGCGATAAGTTGGAGCATGTGACCATGTCGCCGCAGCATTAGTTGAACGTGACATTGGTGCAACCAGCGGCGTTTCATAGTCCGCTATTAGCATGTGTGCATATCTAAGTACCTGCAACATTGCACACATGATCAACACGGGCATCACTTATAAATGGCCTGATTTACCGACAAGTTGAACCTACATATAGATAGAACTGCTACCTCAAGCGACATTCTACTGTTACCTCAAATGGCACGTACTGAATACGCAATCAAATTCTCTAACCTCTGGTCTGTTTTATAGCGTTTTCCCTTGAATTCAGAAAAAGCATTTTAGTAAATGTTCCGTGTGTGTTTGTGTGTGTGTGCATGCGACACGAAGATTTATAAGAAAGTTCCTCCACCCAAAACTACCCTTTACATGAAAATATTTTCCAAAATTTTGATTTTCTTGAAAATGGCTCTACCAATTGTGATTAAAATGCCATAGTTTTAGATATTTTCATAGCGAACAAAATGTATATTTTGAATTTTCTGTCTATAGCCTGTGTAGTCGCTGTGGATGGCTTTTGCATAATCATTAGAGCCATTTTCGAGAGAATAAAAACTTTCTAAAAGTGTTCAATGTTTAGGGTGGAGGAGTTTTCTTCAAAATCTTCGTGTCGGATCTTTAAAAGACATTAAACTTAATCACTAACTTTGGTTTTTAACCGACTTTCTAAAAATGCTTCTTTATTTGGATTCAGGGGGCTGCAAAACAAACATCTCCGATGAAATCTCGACATCAAATTTTTGGCTGCAATACAACAGCTCCTTACTATACGTAGTAGAGTTAGTAAAAATAAATAGCCAGAAAGTATTTGAATGCATAGCTTATATTTAAACCCAGTTAACATTTAAGCACTCAGTAGCGCATTAAAAATAGAGTTCAGTGACAAATCTTGCTTTTTATATTCACGCATATCTCAATTATTTTATAGAATTACAATAAAAGGTTTGTAAGAGTTCATTTGTTATTTCAGTGCCTATATTTGTTCAAATTAATTAGTGTTCTCTTGTTGTTTTTTTTTTTTTTTTTGGGGGGGGGGTAACTATGCGCAGTTACACAGATGGAGTGACTGCAAAATTTTCAGTGACTGAGAAGTATTTAAGCTTTTTAAAGACATAATACATATTAAGAGACCTTACAGAGGTTAATATAAAGTGGAAATTTAGTATTAATGTGGAAGTTGATACACGGGATTATAATTTTGCTTTTATAATTAAAACAAAAGATATTTTCATCTTGGAGTTCTCATTTGCTAGACCCTGAAGATAAAACTATATTTAAAGCCAGTCTAAGGTTTTGTGATAGATGGTTCAGGAGTCCAGCCACAGCCGCCGCAGAGACAACATGGCAGGAAGAAAGAAGAAGCGAGCCGCCGCAGCAGTCCAAGGAGCCTCCGAAGAACCTTCTGGGGAGACTGAAAACGCCAGCGCCGTCCCTGCCTCACAGCCAGCCTCCTCGCCAACTCCTGCATCTACGCCGCCTGACCAAGGTATCTCAGCCTGCGACACCACGCCGACATCAACCACCCACCGCACACAGCCGACACAGCCAGAGGTTGAATATCAAACGTCCAGAGAGAGTCATCCTAACCTCACGAGGCTGCAGAGTTTCAGCGCAGTTGTGCGCGGAGTACATCGGCAGCTTCCGGACTCTCTCCTCCTCAACGCAGCCCGACGTCGCTGGCCTTCTCTCATGAAAGCGACGCGCATCATCACAGCCAGAGGACCGTCGCCGCTGGTGCGCCTGGAGTTTTGGGATGGGGCAGATTACCGCGCTGCTTTGAAGGACGGGCTTCCTGCCCTCGGGCAGGTGCTCCCAGTCGAGGCTAGCCGTGGTGTACGCCCTATTCCCTGCCGACGCTGCTGCCAGTATGGTCACACCGCCGATACCTGCGCCGACCCCCCACGCTGCCACTACTGTGGCGCCGGCACCTTCACCACATCCTGCACCAGCCACGACCTGACACGTCGCCCAGTGTATTGTGCCACGTGCAACTGCATTGGCCACTTCACGGGCCAGGCGGCGTGCCCCAGGAACCCACGCCGTCAGATGCCTGCAGTTCACAGGCTGCCTACGCAACAACCACTCTCCGCCTCGCAGACCTTCACCGTCACACACCAACATACCACGACCAACCGCCAATCCGCCGACCAACACGACGCTGCAGACAGTCAACTTCTCACCGCTGTACTCCACAACACCGCCGCACTACAGAAGATACAAGACACACTTCAGACTCTCACCGACCGGGTTGCAGCATGGGAGACAGCCCTGACTCGTGCTCTCGAGGACGTTAAGGATGTCACCCATAATCTGCAAACAACGCTACCTGCCACAGTCCATCAAGACAACAACAGCCTCCGTGACCACTTCAACAAGCAGCTGGAGAAAGTGGTCACCTACATTAACGACACACGTATTCACAAGGTCCATAAGACACTAGAAGAAATTCTACAAGGACACACATTAATACTACAGGACTTACTTAATCAGATTTTGAATCGACTGACACTCCTCAGACCTCTACTCGGTACTCCACCCGGTCCTTCAGTACGACCTGATTTCCCCCCAAACCGCAGGTCAGTGTCAGGGCACCGCCATTACACTTGACCTGCCTAAGCCAACGACCCGACTTTAACATTACCCACAATCATCCGGTTTGCTTCGGCGGTACCGGACCAACTCCACCACTGTAAAAATTAAAAAAAAAAAAAAAAAAAAAAAAAAAAAAAAAAAAAAAGTTTTGTGTCGATTTTTATGAATTTCAGGTGTGCACATCCTTAAAACATTCACCATTATCATCATCAAATCTTCATGGTTTAGGAGAATTCTTCTACTCCGGTGTCATATTAACCATATTCTTTTATTGGTGTTTCTATTGTTCTATAACCAGAATGTTTATTTTTGTATGACTGTAATGGAATGCGAGAGTTATCTACTCTTTGCAAATGGCTTTTCTGTTTTTCTCTATTTGTGTCGGTTCTTTTAAAGAAAATATATCTTTTTTTTTTTTTTTTTTTGCTTATTTCTTCGTTTGTAATATCATCTTGTCTTTTATAAAATTTTAGGTTAAAAACATTGCAATATATAACTGATAAAATCACTGCATACATTTTTCCTAGACGATGCCTTTAGAACTATTTGTAAAATTTATTTCTCACGTCCATTTAACGTCAATAATGATATAATTTTAATATTTTTAAATTATAAAATTGCAATCCTAACATACAAGTGTAAAATAGCGTTTCATCGGTGGAAGAAATAAATAAAATAAAAAGCGATTGTCTCTGCGGACTGTTTTGGTATCTTTGATTTCAGTTTATCTACAATGAGTAACAAAAAGAAAATATCACAGCACATTTCAACATCTAAACTAAAAGAAAAATATTCACCTCAGTTATGGAATAACATCCTTTGATAACAACGTGATTTATAACCTCTTGTTTGAATAATATTCAACTGCAGTTGTCATTCGCACAGTCAGGATGACACAGAAACAAAGAAAAACAAACAAAGGCTGGTTTGAAAGAAGAATAAAAAACCCGGTATGTATAGTTTAAAAACAATTAGGAATACGACCACATCCGGTTGGGGGGGGGGGGGGGGGGAGCAGAATTAAAAGCACAAAATGCGGTCCAGGTTTAGCCACAGCAAAAAGCGTGAAAATTGGCATTAACAAGCAAGCAGAAAAAGAGGAGGGCCAGGACCGCAATGACAATAATAAAGGAAGCCATATACGCTGCCCAAATAGCACTGCCAGGTAATATTGTGAACCTTGAGGCAGCACGCTCTGCGCACTGCACAGCGCAGGTAGAAAAACGCAATAATAATCTGAATGTCTATATGGACTGTAGAGGGCATATTAAGGAAAATATACACAGTATAAATGCAACTATACCATTATCATAAAGAGAGAAAATGTGTGTCCTTTTTTACTTTCTCTACTGGTAAGTAGCGGAAATATTGTAATGTAATTCGATGTCGAGATTCCACCGGAAATATATGTTTTGAGGCCCCCTGAATAAAAAAAAGAAAAGCATTTTTAGAAAAACGGCCGTGTGTGTGTGTGTGTGTGTGTGTGTATGTGTGTGTGTGTGTGTATGTAATAGACCCACCCTAAACTACCCTTTACATGGAAAATTTTTCGAACATTTTGATTTTCTTTAAAATGGCTATAATTTTGATTAAAATGTCGTATGTTTGAGATATTTTTATGACAAATGAAATGTATATCTTGAATTTTCTGACTATAGCCTATGCAGTCGTATTTACTCTGGACGACTTTTGCATAACTGGTAAACCGTTAGAAATAGACCAAATAATAGTATACAAAACATGTAGATCTTGCTAAAATACATAATTTAGGTCTTAATAAATTTTGTTGCAGGGTGAACCATTTCGGAGATATACCTTGTTATGTGTGTGAGTTTCGAAAACTTAAAAACTTTCGTGAAATGGAACATGTTGTTCATTTTTTTGATATATTAATTGTGTAAAGAGAACGGAATCTCAAAGCTTTAAAAGATTTGACTATCGCACAAAGCCTACTGTATTCTAACATTCCCTTTACACCTACAACGACATAAGCAATAAGATAATTTCTGCAAATGTTTATCTCAACTAACATGAACAAGATATAGGAATAAGAGTTTGTATAAATTGTTAGTACAAGAGTAGAGAAAATCATGTGAGTGTAACACATTCTTTTCCCGATGGTCCTGTAGTATTTGTGTTTTCCGAAAAGGTTAACCTGACTCTGGGAATGTGGAATCTTATTTCGTTGTGAAAATATTGTGGTTTTTATACTATTAAACAACCGTAGGACCAAAAATAGGATATAAAGGTTTGAAACTTAAACCGATATAAAACTATCCAAAGAATGGTTCGACTATTTTGACCAGCGACTCTTCCACCACCAAAGAGAAACCAGACGTTTGTTATTTCTTGGGATTTTTCATCCGTTATTTGGAAAACTCAGACTGAACGAAATTACAATTACACTGCATTAAGGGGACGACTAACTAAAAAAAAAAACTGTAGATATAATTTCATAAAGAACAGAAGAGGTATATAAAATCAATTCGTCCCTGAAGCTTAAAAAGCTAGCCAGCTAACTAAATAAATCTGCGGTCAATAAAAAAGTGAGGAAATTAAATCGAATCTTGCTAACTACGAACAGCATACGAACGTACAAATCCCAAATTGCAGTCTGAATTTAAATTGTAAAATTCTACAAGTAAAGGCGCTCCTAACGAACGTAGAAATATGAATAACGACAATGATAAAAATGGAACACAGGAGCTATAGAAATGAAATTGCTAAGACCACTAACAGAGTATTCACTCTTACATCATAAAATCGGATGTGTTGCACTCATATGACTTTCTCTACTCTGTGCTAACCATTCTTACAAACTCGTATTGCTATATATTCTTAATATTACTTGAGATAAAAATTTCCAGAAAACATTGCTTATTTCCTTATAGGTGCAAGGGAAATATTAGAATACAGTAGGCTTTGAGCGACAGTCAAATCTTTTAAAGTTTTGAGGCCCCGTTCTCTTTGCACGATTAATATATAAAAAGATGAACAACGATGTTGCATTTCAGGAAAGTTTTAAATTTTCCGAAACTGGCATAAATAACAAGGAATATCTCCGAAATGCTTAACTCTACAAAAAAAATTATTTAGTCATAAATTGTGTGTTTTAGCAACATCTACATTTTTTGTATAGTATGATTTGGTCTATCTCTTACGGTTTACCAGTTATGCAAAAGTCGTCCAGAGTAAATACGACTACAGGGGCTATAGCCAGAAAATTAAAGATATACATTTTAATTGTCATAAAAATATCTTAAGCATATGACATTTTAATAAAAATCGTTAGAGCCATTTTCAAGAAAATCAAAATTTTCGAAAAATTTTCCATGTAAAGGGGAGTTTAGGGTGGGGCTATTTTCTTCAAAATCTTCGTGTCGTATCCTTGAAAGACATTAAACTTAAATACCAAGTTTGGTTATTAGCAGACTTTTCGTTTTTCAGTTGTGCTGTCCACAGACACATAGACAGACACACACATACACGGACCTTTTTCTAAAAATGCTTTTGTTTTGGGGGGGGGGGGGGGGTTCAGGAGTTGGGTGAGATCTCGACATCGAATTTTTGGGTGGAATACAATACTTCCTCTACTCACTATACGTAGCAGAGAAAGTAAAAAAAGTGCTTTACATGACTTATGCCTCAATTATCGGCAGTGCAGAAAAACTTTCACCATTCTTTCACTAAAACATTTTAAAAAAGTTAATTTGGTGACATACTTGTTGTCGGAACAGATGATGATGAAGGAGAAATATTGAAATACCATCAGATGCAATCTGTCAGCGCAGCGGCGGGAAACAGGTATGCACTCGCTCAATGGAAAAACCATGCAAGTCCGTTCTCAGCTCATTAGGTTCCTCGATATTTCAGATTCTAAACGTCATCAGTTTAACCCTTTTATCCCAGACGTGAGGTTTTTACTAAGGCATGACCATCTATATTACCATACGCTGAATCCTTCTCAACTTGGAACATTTGTTTGACAATGTGCTCGCTCATTTTACGTTAGGTTGGTACTTACAGAGGCATCTTTAGTGACGTAACATAAATGGCGGAGACGTGACAAATACAAGCGCTATAAACTAAAATTGATCCATGTATACCCCACGGGCGATACACGATCACGTCCCAGACAAACATCAGCGATGTCAGTTGCATATTACACATGCAAAGTTGTGTAGACGGCGATGAGATGCATAAGACGTGCATACAAATATATGGGAGGTAGCAGATTGCACTGGAGAAATTTTACTGGAAGAACCGAACGTTTTATATCTATCCGAAAGCCTGCAATCCACAATATAAATGATATCAAATGGAAATAAAATGAGTAAATAACAGTGTTCTTTATCAATGTAATTATCAGAGCATAGATGGGGAGAACTGGCTCAATGTGTCGTAGTTTTAACCCCGCCCACTGCCTCACCACGCCTCCCGCCATTGTCTGTCTACCTCGGAGAGGCGACCAGTACTTCAAATTGTGTCAGTAAGTGGAGAGGGTAAATACTCGATTGCATTCCTATCACTCTTCTTCCCCATCCCTGTATTAGGCAAGTCACCGTCAAATGTCGCTAATTCAACATGCTAATATGAGTTCTTGAAGTTCACCGCACTCCTCGAACACATGTCTCTCAAGTATGCGCATCTCATATGCTGCACTCACAGAGCTTTCTCAACTCAGTCTTGTAGAAATATCCTTACAAACGCTTATTCTTTTATCTACTTCATGCTGATCGAGATAAACACTTTTAATAGCTCTATATATACGACTTCACATAACTTCCCAGAAAATTCAACACATACATTTCATTTGCCTTGAAAGTAACTTAAACAGAAGGTATTTTAATCAACATAGTTATAAGCGGTTTATGAAAAATTAAAAATTTTGAAAATTGTTCCATGTAAAGGGTCAGACGTAATTTCACGTTAATACTACGTATAGTAAGTATGGGAACTATTGTATTGCACCCAAAAATTCAATGTCAAATTTCACCGGGAATATATGCTTTAAGGCCCCCTGAATAAAAAAATCATTTCAGAAAAAGGGCCGTGTGTCTGTGAACAGCAAAAGCGAACTCAAAAACGAAAAGTCTGTTAGAAACCAAAGTTGGTATTAGGTTATAATACCTTTCAATAATGCCGCATTAAGATTTTGAAGAAAATTCCTCCATTCTCAACTACCCTTTGCATAAAAAACTTTCTAAAAGTAGATTTTCTCAGACGTTTTTATGGCAAATGAGAGGCACATTATGAATTCCTGGTTTTTCAAATAGCAGAACGTTATTCACCTTTTTCTCTCTTGACCGTGCAAAAAGAACGGAATTTAAATGCCTTCATAAGCGACCAGCTTTAAAAGATCTCATCGGTCAAAGCCTACTGTATTCCCCTATTCACATTGCACCTACAAGTAAATTAGCAATAAGATAATTTGTACAAATATTTATCTCAACTAACACGAAAAAGATACAGGAATAAGAGTTGGTAAGAATGGTTAGTACAAGAGTACAGAAACTCATATGATCCGATTTTCTAATACCGTTTTTGAATTTAAGGGACTTCAAAGTGTGTACTTGCAGTTTTTTGGTGGAATCCAATACATTAGAGAAAACAATGGATATACATAGAATTATGAGTTTTTAGAATGTATTAAAATTAAGTGATTGCTGAATATGGTATCAGTCAATTTTTCTACAAAGCACTTGACTATAATTCTGAGAAGTTTTTCAGTCGTCCGACGCTACAAGAAAATTCTCAAGCGTTGAGAAAGTCGGGTGGGCAAGTTATCTGGCAGATACTGGGGAGAACTGGGGAGAGTTGGTCTTATTAAAGCGCATAAGTACCGCCCTTGCCCCGCGGCCCTGAAAAATGTTGTTAGTGAAGTAGGATAGGCAGTTCCATATCTTCCTGAGTAGATTGTCGAGGAAGATCAACGTTCCCTTAAAGCAGCCCAAAAGCCAATTTGGGGGCAAGACACCAGGATCGTTATTCTTCCGGATGAAAAAAGAGGCAGTTTAGGCGTTGAGAATATCCTGGAATGTGATAAGAAAAGACAAATAGTACAACCCTTGTCAACCATGAAGATTAATTTGAAGTGACTCAAGAATAAACAGTCGTAATTGATTTATGGCTCATCAATTCTTTCCAGTAACGAACTTCTTAATGAGAGAAACCCAGAGAAGTCCATAGTAAACGTTGCCTGAAAATGTTAATATCAGTTTTGCTTTCTCGATTAAGTACTTAAAGTAAATAGAAGATACGTTGAATTCCACCCCGATTTTCGATAGCTAGATTTCACCATAAATACATGTTTTGAGACCCCCTGAATCAAGTAGATTGACAGAAAGATGTGTGAGTGTGCGCGCGGCTGTTGTGAAGACCATAAATGAAAACGGAAAAATCGGTTAACTACCAAAATTGGTATTTAAATATAGTGTCTTCCAAGAAAGACATTTAATAAAGCTCCCATAGCTACCCTTTCAGAAATGTGATTTTCTCAAAAATAGTTCTTATGATTTTGATAAAAATACCATATGTTTAAGATATTGTCATTAAAAATGAAATACATATATTTTGAGTTTTCTGGAAGTAGACTCTGGAGGCCTCTTCATTCTCTATGACGTTTGTATAACTCGCAAACAACAAAAGATAGACGAATCTTACTACACAAGCAATGCAGATCTCATTGAAGCATACAATTTAAATTATTAAATTAATTATGGTTTCCGAAATGACCGCCTCCGTAGCGCAGTTGGTAGCGCGCTTGCCTCTGGCGCGGAGTAACCGGGTTCAAACCCCGGTACGAGCATCGGGATGTTATCCCCTCTGGGGAGCTACTTGATGGAGAAGTAGCGGCTCCAGGTCGAGAAGGCCGTATAACTGTTTTTACTGTTACTGTTGTTGTTATTATAATAATAGTATTATTATTGTTGTTGTTATTCTAGGCACTCAATAGTACATATGGATGACTTTTGTATAACAGGTAAATCGTAAGACATAGAACAAATCTTACTATCAAAAAATGTAGATATTGCTAAAACAAACAATTTATGTTTAAATAATATAGTTTTTTTTTTTTTTTTTTTTTTTTTTAGCGAACCGTTTCGGAGATATTCCTCGTTATTTGTGTAAGTTTTGGAGAACTTATACTTCTACAAGTGGAACTTCTTTATTAATTTTTTAATCGGAATCGCAGAGCTTTAAAGCATTTGACTATCGCTCAAAAGCTATTTTATTCCCATATTCCCGTTGCACGTGCAAAAAAACGAGCAATAACATAATTTCTGCTAATGTTTATCTCAACTAACACGAAGAAGATAGAAGAATAAGAGTTTGTAAGAATGTTCAGTACAAGAGTAGAGAAAGTTGTCCGTTTCTTGCTACAATTTAACCAGCTGGTTTCTAGTTATCAAACGTCAGCCAAATATGCCTTAAAGAAGCGTTGTAAACAACAGTCTTCAGCAGCAAACCTCGGAGACAGAGAAATCCCTGAATGAACTCCCTAGATCCAAAGAGCATGCATATATTATGGGCGTAATAACATCTGATGAAACTGGGAGGAACTGCAGTATGAGGATTATCCAGGAAATGGAAGCAGCATATTCAGAGAATTCATCAAGATAAAATTATCTTGAATATTCCACAAGAAACAGGGATGTAGCTGTAGCTTTATCCCTGACTGAATACCTCACCACTCCTATCTTTGTCCACGTAACCAAGTCAGCTTCAGATTGTCAATACAGAACAGATATTTTACAACACCGGAGCCCTGGTTGGGTCTCTTGGAGAACGCACGCTTCTGCGTCACCAGCTTCCCCCGCATGGATTGCGGGCATACCAGGGGGGCTAATCCACCAGCAGCAAAAGCTGAGCTCCTATGCAATACTTTCAAGAGATAGACTTTACAGCCTATAACCTCAATCCTGTCCCTTTCCATTCGACCAGACTATCAGTGTCTAGTGGTCTTACAAGTGGTACACCTGGCTGACGGGTAAGCGTGGCTCGGAGGTCCAACCCCAGCCCGCCTCGGTAGCGTGATGGTTAGCGTGTCTGCCTCACGCTGAAGAGGTCGCGAGTTCGAAACTCGCTTAGGGTAAGTTATCCGGGTAAGATTTTTTTCTGAGGTTTCCCTTATCCTGAAAAGATGAATGTTGGGTAAATTAAACCTAAATGGACCTCGGGCACCCGTTTCATTCATTCACCGTCCAATGGCATAAAGAAAAGTGGTCCAACCCGCCCTAGGAAGATTGCAAGATTCCCCAGGCACATAGACACCCAAGCTTACGCAATACTATTTACCGCTACTATATCATAAAATATAAAATCGCACCAAGCGACTAGGTGCTGTGCAGATAAAAACTCCGCTCAGGTATACCTGTGCGGCCTGCTCCGGAATGCTCGAAAATTTCAGTTATTGATTCAAATAAATAGAAACAAAATGAATGGTATAGGAAGGACATCTTCTCAAAAGTTCGCATTAATAAGTCAACGTCAGCAACTACCTGCACAGAAAATTTCAGTTTAAGCTTCAGTTTTCTTTATTCAAAAACATTTTTGGCCTAGTGCCAGTACACGAGGCCGGCTTACAGGTTACAATTCTCATTAAGGGTATAATTATCATAGTTTTGTTTCATTGTCGCTTTGGCTTATTTAAAACCGATATGGCGACCATCTGTAGGTTACTGGGGACATTAACATTACACATCCATTAAGGTATAACCAATCCAACATGTTTCAACAGGAAGCTTTCCCTGTCATTTACACAATTTACATTGTTTTCCTATTAACACCACACACGCGCGCTGCACTATTTACACTTTGTACACTTTCTGTGGTTTTCCTGTGCGGCAGCTTACAAATTGTTGTGTTCCCGGTTGCCAGTAGTGTTTGCAAGTTAGCGGTGTTTCGGTTCATGTTTGCCAATATTGGATATTATGGGTTCTGGTGTCTCTTAATGGGCGTCCAAATGGAGGAGGCTCTCTCAAAACTGCCTCTTCGAAAGTTGGTAGGTTGGTTTTTGGCATAGGATACTGCTGAAAGTGCGGAAGGGAGCGGAGAAAGTTTTAGGAGGGAAAGCTTGTGAATAGTTTGGATTTGCTTAGTTAGCCCACCGAGAACAGTTTTTGGGCGTATACTAAGACTAGACTACCAGATGGCAGGCTGAGAACAGCCCGAGGTGTGTCATCCGTGTACCTGCCCTTTTAGGGCTTAACCACTGCATGACGGGATTAGGAAGTTATAGGATGGCTGGTGAAGAATGAGGATTGAGGATTGTTGGGAGGTAGCATTTTTATGCTCCTCGTCGGATGTTACTTTCAGCATGCAACTGCCGTTGGGCACTGCTGATGGGTGGTCCAAATATGGATATTTGGCGAAATGTTTTGGACTTCCAAACTGCTCTTGGAAGGACTGTCAGGAGTTCAGCTTACGCTGTTGATGGGGAATATACCAAGAGCATATCAACAACGCTTATACACTTTTTACGGAAAGAGCATATCAACAACGCTTATACACTTTTTACGGAGCAAGATGGCTCCGCATTCAGGAGGTGCAAGGTTCAAATCGTGAGCCAAACCAATCTGACTGTGAGTTTTTTCGTGGTTTCCTCAGTCGCCAAGATAAATACCGGATTGTATATTTAATACTGCGATCCAACATTCCATCGCAAGTCCTAAACAACAGTAAAAATGAAAACAGATAGTAATAGCGGATGCTATGCCATCTATCCACAGATAATGTAAGCAGATAGACTAAATCTTGTAACAGCAAACACAAAAAAGATTCAAATCTTTCAAAACCAAAGTCTGAGATTAATTACAGGTGCTATCAAAACCACACCAATAGCAGCTATGGAAATACTAACCAACCAATACCCCATTGAATATGAAATAGAAAAAGCGGCTCTTATTCAACACGAAAAGTTGATCAGACTCCCATTCAATACATGGCACAAGAGAAATTTTACACATACACTAAAGACTCAGGAGAGCTTCCTTTCCAAAATTCAAGACATCAAGAAGAATGTATACCTTCCTAATTCAAAGGAAAACTTCTTCTACACCTGACAGAAGAAATTAAGAAAAGTGATACTCCAACTAGTGTTCTAAAATTATTGGCATTAGAGACAATCCATACTAGATTTCCAGAACACGAATGGCTCCATATTTATACTGATGGATCATTGATATCAAACCAAATTGGAGCAGGTGCTGGAGTCACATGTCACCCCTTTTCCTATTACAAATCTTTAAGTTGTGGAACTACAAACTTTGATGGAGAAATTGAAGCAATTCGAATGGCCCTACAAAATCTTTTGTACAGAATTTCACATTTTCAGCAAACAGTTATTCTCTCAGATTCCAGGGCAGCAATTATAGCAATTACTTCCAAGTTGTCACCAAAAAACCAAACAATTATAGAATGTTGGAAGATGCTTAGCCATCTAACAGCACTTCAAAAACACCTAGTCTTCCAATGGATACCGGCTCACTGTGGACTGAGTGGTAATGAGAAAGCTGATTTTCTTGCAAAAATGGGTACCGGCAATGTGCAGAAATCAATAGTTAATTTACCATTTTATGCAGCTAAAAGATTAGTCAACTCTGAATTCATAAAAATTATTGAAAATATTACTATGAAAAATCAAAGAATAAAAGATGGGAACTACCAAACATTCAAACAGTAATTCCTGAGTATCCTCGAAAAACAGCAGTTGCAACCTTCAGGTTGATTACAGGACATGATTGTCTGGCAAAACATTTAAACAGAATTGGGATATATTCTTCACCACTCTGTCCTCTATGTGATCTGCAAGAGGAAATGGATCGAGACCACCTTCAAATATGCCCGGCCACTTCTAATGAATGCCCCATCCATCAGTGAAAAATATTGGAGAGCAAGAGGATTAATGACTTCATTGTCAGAAATCCAGCATTAGCTAACAACAACAAGACTAAATGGCACCTCTATGCATTTGCCCGTCACAGAGACGGAGAGACTTGTTCTGCACTGTTCCTTCTGTGTTCTACACACAAAACTCGACAACGCCGAACAGAACTTCGACGACTTCAGGGACACCATGGAGTACTACAACTCGCGCACGGAGGCTCTGATGCCTACCAAGCTCGAGGTTGGTGCTAACCAGAGCACCCTGGAGTCAAAGATCAACGAACTACTCCTATCGCTCCGAAGGCTCGTCAAGGAAGAGGTGGCAGCTCCTCAGACGATGCTGGAGGACCGATATTCAATAGACGCCGCGCCTAATGGGGCCAATGCAGCACCTCCGACGCAACATGGACGTCGGCGGTACAAACACCACAACAAATTCCCTCAATTTCCTTCACCTTCACCTTAATACTTCCTAAATTATCACACCTGACTACCCAAGGGCGTAATCAGGGCCTCGGCCATGTTTACGTCCTGGCAACTTCTCTCCTGGCTTTGGCCCTTGTGGCCAGCCAATAAACCCGCTGCCTTAATCCGCAGGTGCATTAGCGGTACTACCAATCCTTTCCTCCCTAAATTCTGTCCGGTGGAGGTTTTTTAGTGGGTAGTACCTTCGGGTGAAGCCTACAGTCCCCCTCTGTGCCATCCCAGCAAATGGGGCTCCATAAATGGATTTTCCCTCCACTTGAAAAAAAAAAATCTGTGTAATCGTGATGAGACAGGATGTTATGTTAAAGGCATGAGATCTAGAGGTTAATTGTCCTGCAAACACAGATCTACGAGGTATCTCCTAACAGATCCGTCCGACATGACTACGCAGTTTAAGCGACGTAAAATATGGGTCGGTATAGACTCGCATTTGGGAGGTGTTGAGTTCGCGGGGTTTTCTCGAGGATTTCCCCTGGGCACCAGGTGAACGCTGGGAAGGATATTACGTCCCTCCATTTCACTTCACTTCTTATTTCACTTCATTGTTCATCTGCTTGTTCTTTTGAGGGCTGTAAGTGTCGGCGGGAGTTTCGGCGTGCGTGCATGGCAGGTGTTT